>VZTF01007525.1:508935-603708 GCA_013397755.1 Cnemophilus loriae
GAGAGGAGAGGAGAGGAGAGATGCTGGGGCAGCCCTTGAGAACACGTTAACCAGGGCAGTTCATGTATGGGCATTGTTTCTCTGATTATAGCTCAAGCAAGTTGAGAGACTGCACCTGTTCCTAAAGTTCTCTATTTATTTCCTCATTGTCTTGATGTGTAAACTTTATATATTACCTTACATGTAAGATTTACTTTTGCACCTGCTTGCAAAGCTTGTTTCCATTAGATGTTGCTTCCTTCTGAGGTGCTGAGCTTCATCCACTTTAATCCACTTAGGAGTTGAGCTGCAATTCACAATGAGCTGGAGGTGATGGTAACTGCATAAACATCAGGAAGTGCGTGTTTTCTTTCCAGCAGAAATCACTTCACTTGGCTAGGTCTCTATCAGCCTCACTTACAGAGGTGAAAATATTTAGCCTCTTTGGAAATCTACAAACACAAAAGCGTGAGATAAGTGCTAAGTATTAGCTGAGGGATTGTAACACTTCAAAGACACATTGCCACCATGATGGAATTTCCTTAGCAATGAGAAAAAGACATTGCTTAGAGTAGAGGAAGAAAATATAATTCTTTCTTGTTCACTCACTGAAAGCATAATTGTAAATCAGCCTTGACCAGACGACATGAGAGGAAGAAATGCTGTTCCTAAAGTTGCTCAGAAATCAGTGTCACTAGCACTGACTGCTCCAAACAGTTGTTTTTAAACTGGGGACAGTAAAATTACAGTCCCTGCCTTGTACACCAGCAGTGACAGATAATGTAGCTAAACAGCTTCTATTCTGCAAATTAAACGCAAAATTAAATGCAAGTGCTCTCAGAGGGATGGGTTTATATTCATTCAATGAACAGCCGCAGGCAATTGATTACTGAGTGTATACATTAGAAAAATTCCCTTTCTCTGCAAGCAAGTGGTTTCAACTATAGACGCTGTACTGCTACTAGAAGGTGCACATCCTAAGACCTGTGGTGTTCAGTCCGTTTATGCCAACGGGAAGTCTATCCAATTATAATCAATGTGTTTATCATTGTTCGAGTCTCTGTAAAACACACACACATGCCACGGGTTGGAAGAAATTACAAGCGAGCCATTACAATGATTAAGTAACCAAGCAACCTCTTGATAAGTTCCAAGTAATTTAGTTTTCCCTGGAGCCACACTGTTGAGTCCAGAGAGAAAGCAGTGCCAGCAAGAGAGTGAGGGTCTGGCTGGGAGGGAAGGCCATCCTGCAGCTCTGCTCGTGCATGCAAACAGAGTTTCTGGAACATTTACCTCCTTAATCATGCGTCCACCGAGCTCACTTTTTAAAGCTACAATTATGTTACACTCTCCTGCCAAAAAAGCAGCTGACATATGATGAAATTTTAAAGAATTCTATTTCCTCTCTGACTACAGCACTTGTCCTGCCCCACGTTATTTTTCTTGATAACTTCATAGGAAGGCATTCAGTTCCTGTAAATAAAGATTTGGGGAGTGAGCACCTGGATGGCAGATCCCAGGTCTGCCAACTTTCTTCTTTTAGAACACTGATTTTCAAGAAACAGGGAACATTCTGCTGAGACAAAGAGAGACACCGACAAACTTCTTTATATTAAAACTACTTCTTAGTCCAGTCTTAGTGATTAAGAAACCAGGTCTTAAAGATGGGTTGCAATTTAGCTAGGAGCAACCCTGCAGGAGAGGCACATGCATATGAGCTTCCAGAAAAACCTGGCTTAGCATCTGGAAGTATCGACAGTGCTGTGTTCCTCCAACACAAACCCGTAAAGTACCAGTGCCCAAGTAGCACTACTCCATATGCACAAAAGTAACTGCACAGGAGCTACACGCAGACCTCTTAGACAATTTCAAATGTCTCTCACCACGCAAAGAAGTACCCAAAAGGCTGGAAGGAAGGAAATGTGTATCAAAGCACATGAGGGGCACCCTGATCAGTGAAATCAGGTCCTTGGAACCATCATTTCCAGTACTCAAGTGTACCTTCAGGTGCCAGATACTTCTGCAACTCTAATCCTTAACAAACTTCAGTTGCTGGGGAATGATATCTTCACAAGTGTTGTCCTCATCTTCATCTGCAAAATAATCAGAATCTGGTCATCGTTTTTTTGAGGGTCAGATGTTCTACTTATCAATACCTCTTAACTTGCAGGAATATAGCAGCATCCCTGTAACTTATTTCACATTATATGGAAGCACAGCAATGAGACAGCAAAACCTTCTGATTTTAACCACAGCCCACAAGTTAATGTTACATAGGCAAACATAGTTCAGAGGCAAATGAAATTTTAATCAAAGGTGATGAGTGCCACTGTGTCATTTTTCTAAATGGGAGAGAAGCGAACACCAAAATCCTAAACTAATACAATTTTCCATGTTTTTCATGAAAGAAAACAAATATTTGGCCATAAAAGTAGGTCTGCTTTTTCATAAAAAGATGTGAGTGGCATTTTTTTGTGATATTATACTGGCCCACCACCACCACCACCGAAGTCAAAGGCATGGGGAGACAGCAGCTGATTTCAGTAGAGCAAGGTTAAACCTGTGCTGCCTTTAAAGACCCAGACCCTGCCCAGAGGGTCCTCCACGTGCAGAGGCTTGGCAAAATCAGGGCCCAAATAGCAGAACTTCAAGCAGGAAGGAAGTAGGTGAAGAAGAGACTGCAGTGAGTTTTGATGAAAGGGGAACTATCAGTCTGTGGAGAAGCTACTAATAGAAATACTCAGGGAGCAGCCCTGGGCCCGTCTTCTTTAAAGTTTTTGCAAGTGACCCTGATATGCAAAGCAAGTGTGCTGCTGGTATTTGCTCATGGCATGAAGGAGACAGGCCCCATTTTTCTAGGAGAGTGTTGCAAAGCCAAGAACTGGAGGAGCAAGGTGACAGGAGACACTAAATCGGGGTGAAATTCAAAGCTACTCAACACAAGATCATGTATTTGTGGAGTAATAGTGAGAACTGCTACCATAAGCTGAGAGCTCATTAACTGGAGATGACTGAGGAGAACAAGCAGAGAGCATTAGTTAATTATAGGATGACTTAAGCTACCAGGTGATGCAACTATGAGAAAAAGCAAATGTGATCCTAGGATATGTCAGCCAAGATATTTCCAGAGAAGAGAGGTAGTGGTTGTCATGACATAAAGAAGTGGTGCAACAAGGAATGGTAATAACATTAAAAATGGCTGTACCAGATCAGGCCAAGGCATTTCCTAGCCCATTGCCCTTTCTTCAGCTGTGGCCAGAGTAAGAACGGGAAGAATAAGAATGAACAAGCACATCTAAGACTTCCTTCTGATACTCTCACAGCCTTGAAACGTTTTCAGCTAAGGGGATTTCCTTTGTTAATTGTCGTTTGACTGTTAAGCAACCCACAATGGATTTTTCTTCTAAATGATTCTCAATCTACTCATGAGCCAGTGTAAATCTCTTGAATCCACTTTGTCCTTCTGCAAGGACTTCCTTACATTTACTGCTTATCACATGAATAATCACTCCCATTTTTTTATGTTTTGAGCCTACTTTCAAATAATTTCATAATGTTTCCCCTAATTCTTCTGCAGGATATAAGACAGAGCAGTCAATTCCCATCAACCTTTTCTCAAATTTTGTAATCTTCTGTCATAAGTTCCCAAGAGACCTTTCTTTCAGGCCCAACAGGTCCCATGTATTCAGTCAGTTCGTACCCCTGATCATTCCTGCTGCCTGGTTCTCAGGTTAAATAGACCCTTTCTAAGCTAAGGAGAGCAGGACAGCTTTCAAAGTTGGTTAAGTCACAGGTTGTGTCATGAAGATGTGTCCTTTTTCTGCTCCTAATAGTTCCTGTATTTGATGTGGATGGGGATTTTTATTTTGCTTTCTGATGGGTAAAAATCTAGTGTTTGTATGTCTAACCCAGTCACCCACACTCAAGAAATATTAGCTTCACCTTGAAGAGGATCTGAAGTACAAAATCAAACTAAGATAATGAGTGACATGAAGAGTCCATCATACGAGCTGAGTTTAAAAGAAAAGTTATGATTCTTCTCTGTACAAAGCACTGAAAGCACAAGGAAAGGAGCAGAGTAACTGAGAATGAAAGACAGTGTTGGGACAAAGATGTAAATTCGGTTTGGATGTAAATGAGGCTGGGATATAATCAGATCGTTGATTAGAACAAAGCCTGGAGACTCCGAAACAGCCTCTCAACAGAAGAGAGGATAAAAAACGAAATTGGTTTCAGGATGGGGCAGAGTCAGTTTGTGAAATGTTGGTTACCTGCAGTACTGAGAGATTCATAACACAGGAAGGCCCCACCTAGGTATGCATTTAATAACAATTGAGGTGCTTCACACCAGCTCCCTCTGCGGCTGTACTTAGACCTTCCCAAGGGCAATGCTGCTTGCTTTCCTTTTAGGAGAGAGTACAGTTCTTTGCACGTAGGCATCCAGAGATCTGCCAAAAGCATTCACAGAGAAGTAAAAGTAGAGAAAGCAAGAAAGGCTGTAAAGCTTGTGGCTGGTTAGGGTTACAAGCCATTACAAGATGAAGAATTAGCTTGAGCAGATATATGAGAATAAGAAACCCACATTCATCCTACTGCACAGCAATGTGGTGGGAGGAGCAGGATACATAATCCCTAACCACTTAAATAATTCAATACTTATTAAATAGTTAAATCATTTAAGCAATTATTTATGGATTGACTAATCCCCTCATTTATTGTTCCTTGTGTAGACAATCTTGGAGTAACCATTACTGCGAATACCAGAGCTTATAATAGGTCAGATAACAGAAGTGTGTAACTAGGCACCAGATAGAAAAAAGAAACTGATTTAGTTTGGAATAAGCAGCTTTTTGGTATTTTTTTGGATTTTTTTTTTTCACCAGTCTCAGCATTTATAAAACCTCAGACTACCACCACACTAAAGAGAGGGAAAAAAAAAAAAAAAAGAAGACACAACTGCCAGAAGTCTTCAGGATCACTGTCTTCCTTATCACTGGATTTATGACTAAAACACTAGAGGGTACATGCTGGAAAGCTAACTAGCCAAAGGTATTATTGTACACACTGGCATAACACAGACACATTTCAGAGAAGTGTAAAGCAACCTTCAGACATTTCTTTTCTCTTGGGAAGACAGAAAACTGGGTGGATCTTTTCCGTATGCTCAAAGAGATCCTGTCTCACAGGCAGGGAAAGTAAAAGTCTTCCTTACTAAATTGCCAGTAGCGGTGGCAACCCTGATTCAAAAGAGTAATATTAGTGCAGTGAAACTCTCTCTACCTCAGCTGCCAAATATCTGCCAGTCTCTTTAATGCCAAAAGATTCAGCCTAGTGACATTGGTTGTAATGCTATGCTTTAGTGCCAGAGTAACTCAGGCAAAACCTACTGTCCAGAAGGACAAAGATTAGAAGTTGACTACAGGTAGATCTTATACAATCTTACAACATGAAAATATGAAATATGATAAAATAATGTCAATTTTCTATAAGGTGCATGGAAAAAAAGCATGTAAAGCTTGTTTAAAATTATTTTTACTTTGGTGTATGTAGGCAATGCACAAATCATTCTTTTCTCAACAAAAATGTACTTTTTCCATCACAGAAGCACACAAATGTGGGTCTGATAATAAGTCTGCATTTTTTTCTTTCAAGGCTAGAGGAGGGGTGTATCACAAAGGCAGCTGCAGAGTGGCAGAGGTAAAGATTCACACCGCCCACATATAACCACCTCCCAAATGCACATGCATGGAGATCAGCAGAGCACAATACAACCTCTCTAAAACACAGTCCCAGTAAATTAAAATTCTTGAAATCTTGTTAGGAAAAAAGCCAAACAACAACAACAACAACAAACCTCACAATTTCTGTTTTATTCCCACTGGGGTCGTGTCATCTCATCATCAAGAATAACAATAAAATCAATTCATTACTGAAGGCAGCCTCAGGAGAGAGATCAAAGAATAAGAGGAAATGAAAGCTGACCGACTTCATCACCTTTGGAGTCCGTCCCAAAGATCTCAAATTAATTTAGATTGGTGGGGCAGTGCATAAAAGCTGGCAAGTTCTTTTACCAGTGCAGAGCCTCTATACAAACCAGTGAAGTGTTGTTGTCTCTGGGGCTTTTCAGTAAGCCAAACGTTTTTGTGAGTGCTAAGTACTTTTTCCTTTGGCCATTTCAAGTCTGTTATCGTATACGGGAGGAATATTTTCATGTTTTCCTCTCGAATTCTGCAGGGAGCCATCTGTCTCTCCTGAAAGACCCAGCTGTGACATTTCTGCACGAAAACTCTTCCCCCGTGGGAAGCTGCCGGCCGTCGGCCCTTTCTCCTCCCAGCAGCAGCCATGACTAGTCAGCAACCCTGGAACACCATCCCAAGCAGACAACGGAGCCCGCAGGAGTTGGAGGCTGCCTGCAGCGAACCTTTCTCTCTGCTCAAGAGAGCAAAGCAATTCCCCAAAGCTGCGAGTCACAGGGAACTCGCCAGGGTTGCTGCAGCACAGAAACTCTCTGGAAAGGGGCTGTGACACGAGGGGGCTGCTCACAGAGGGAGCACAGATCCCCTATCCTCTGATTACAGTGGGCAGCACAAAACCTGACTCCAACCTCTCTTCCCTCATCCACAACAGGTCCTGGAGATTCCTCACTCTGGCATTTATTTTTGTCTCTTTCCTGTGAATTTGATTTCAGGTGCTTGAGAATAGCCTTCTGAGCACTAGTTTTCCCTCCGGACTTTCCTTGACACGTCTTATCGTATTTCGTTTTCAAACCACATCACTATTTCCTTTTCAGCCTTTGTTTTATCACCCAGGCCCTAGACAACCAGACATGAGACTGGCTCTGCGCAACTTCTGTCTTATCCCAGGCCAAATTTCACAGCATCTGTGGCACTACATGCCAGAGAGAGAGAGAGACATTCTGATAGACACCTTCCCTTCCCTTCCCTTCCGTCACTTCCTTGGCAAATAGCTACCTCTTGGAAACACCCAGTTAGTCAGTGGATCCCATTAGCCCCGGTGATTCAAAGTTGTGTAATCTGCAGCTGCAGACAGGCACTGCCTTCTTCCTTTCCACTGTGTGCAATTCTCCAAGTGGCATGAAGGTATTTAGCATCTCTGACCTGATTTCTTAGCAGCCAGCAATGTGGAGCCTAAGACTACAAGGCTGCAGCATCTCCTTCAAAAAGAGATGTGCTTGATACCTTAACACCTTGTGCATGAGCTGTAGAATGCTTTGAACTGTGTGTTTTAGAGAGGCTTCCAGGTACCTAGGCATTCCTCACTGTGTGATCAAGCCCCACCACCAAAACCAGGGCCCTATGAAAGGACTCTCTTTTCAGCTACTCACCGAACATCCAAAAAAAAAAAAAATTAATTCCTTCATTCAGCTTCAGTTCTACATTCAGTAGGAGGTAAAATCTCATTAAAAAAAATCATATTTTATGGAATAGTTGCTGATCTTCCAATTTAACTTCTTAACTTACCACCTGAGGACTCCCACAAGGGAGTCCCACAGTACGAAGTTTACATATCCTACTGTATAAGCCAATTTATAAGGCTCAGCCATGAAAGAAAGCTGCTCTAAAGAGCTAAGAAAAGATGAATTTTTCTGCCATCAGAAATCTATACTCTTCACAACCAGTTTGATAACCAACACCTTCTTTTGCGAGCCCCCTCACCATGTTGCCTCACTGGTGGGCAGCCAATATTCGTGGAGGTTCTCCTTGCCTGTTATTTAGCATGGTGCAAATACATCGTGAATTAGCTTCAGCAGGAACTGTGTGCTCCAAAAAGTGAAACTCTGGCCTAAGTCCCATCTTTTGATCCATAGTCTTTCAAACTTGTATGCAAATAAAAAATAAAGAAAAGTTGGGATTATTTTTTTAACTGTCTGACAGCTGTTCCTGGACTTGAATGCAAGGAGCCATTTGTCCCAGTGTAGCTCCCGATGGATAGATCCACATGATCAAAACCCCTTTCAAAAGCAAAGTGTAGTCAGGCTGCTGGCAAGCTTAGAAGACAGAAGGAAAGAGAGACAGAAGGACTTTTCAGCTGCTTTTCCTGGTGTCCAGTTCATCTGAGTGTCAAAGCACCGCAACAGTCTAAAGCAGAGATGCTGTCACAGGCGCATGCCAGCCTTGCCTGTAAATAAATAAAAGGCATCATTTTCCTCTGCTATGAATCTGGCAATTTTCACCAACACTAAATTGATTTAAAACCTTCCAAAGGAAAAGCCTCAATGTTTAATTTCTCTGGCTAGCCTTAGATTCTTGGCCCTACTTTTATTTTCCATAACATCCAGTTTATTTCTTTTGACGTTTGTTATCCTTCAAAAATGCTATTGTAATTAGATCATGACACTCTACAACTATCTCCAAACTTAAATATTCCCTTTCCTTTAAGAGACTTTATGTGTAAATTTCATGAGGTTTTGAACAATGTTATCTTGAAAGTACACTGTGTTCAGAGCCAGGGTGAAAGGAAAATAAACTCAGAAAATAAAAAGCAATTCAAACTTCTACCCCAAAACTCAAATTAAACTCTTTTGATCCTTCAGAATAACTTACTTGATTTTATTTATTTTCCCATTCTTCTTTGCTTCCTCTGTTCAGACTGGGAGGGAAACACTGAAATATTGCATGAAAAAACCTACTTTTTACTGTATTTTCACCTCAGCAGGGACTGGAAAATTAAAGGGAAAGCAGTGTGGCCTGAAAGTAATCTCTGTTCATTCACCTCAGGAAAGTTGTCTGACTAAGGGCTGTTATGTAATAAATTATCTGAAATACGGATCTGTCCGTTTCAAACCGGCGTGATTCCACAGACTCACCCAAGGTCACTCGTTGGTACTGCCAAACTCACTGCTCCCCAAATTACTTTGAGTTCAGCCTCACATAGTTCACCATCAAATAGTTCTCTCTTCTCTTTTTTTCCAGAGTGGCTGTGACCTAAACCAGAAGACTGTTTTCTTTCCTCAGTGAAATTAATCTGCTGAGGAAACCTCTCCAAAAAGCAAGCAAACTAAATAGCAGTTGGCTTTTAAAGATGAGAGGTTCATGCTCAGTCTTTGTCCCCAGGTGCACATGACAGCTTGGGAGTTTGGTTGGAACCTCTCTCTAACTGCAGGCTACCAGCCTTGAGGGCCCCTTTCCATACCAGCATCCAGAGATTCATCCGTACATTTCCCCCCAAGTTTATGTACGGGCCAGAAGCAGGTGCTGGCCTTGACTTGGCAAAGCTTCATGACCAATCACATAAATGCACCTTTCAAGATGCTGAATACAAGAGCAAATAAATGCCAGGGGAGGAATCTCCAAGCTGCTCTCAAGCAAGCCCAAAGAAAGACGAGGCAGAAAAAAAAAACATGCAAGAAAAAATATTAGAACAAGATCCAATAATGTTCACACTGCCTTTGTATACTGATGGCACAAAATTTCTGCAAACCAGTGACCCCACCAAAACAGGGTGGTGTTATACAGAGGTTCCAAACAGCAAGACAAGTAACTGAGTCCCAGAGGCAGTTCCTTTTACCACAGTCACGTTATGGGGTCCAACCACAAACACCCACAGAACTATCTGACCTACCCGATCCTGCTGCTACACAATAGCCCATTGTGCTGGATATGACTCAGATTTTATGTTCATGCTATGGGTATATAATCTCCACCTAACCTGCTCAAACTGGCACCTAAATCACAGTTACCTTGCTGTTGGCTTGATTTCCTTGAAGTTTCAGACTACACTCAGGCTCCCAGCTCTCTCGTCCCCATCTCAACCACTCCATCTCATATCAAGGCATCAAAAGTCAGCATTTCTAGATGCTAAGAGGACACAAAGTATGTTTCTTAACATGCTGAGGAGAGACCTTTTTTTACCATTGATGTGCTCAACATTTAGGAGCCCAAACCAAGCTCCTGGGACTTTTAAAACTGCAGAGGGTTTAAAGCATTTGGCTTTAGCTCAGTTGCCAATGAAATCTGTTAATTTGGTGATTTGTTTTGTGTTGATTGGTAGATTTCAAAGCAGATGAAGTAATGCACCTTTTTGGCACATTTTGTAGGTGAAAAGCAGCTTTCTTGGGCCTGCTTCTGCTTCTGTGAGTTTGTCCTTCCCCTTTCAAAGCCGACTGCCTTTAACATCCAGTCGCTGGGGCTCCTTGCCCAAACCATCAGCTGTTCCTCTGAAGCTGCTTCTCCTCCCTGGGCTCTGCACGCCCCCAGTCCAACAGGCAAGTTCTGGAGAGTAGCCCTGCAATGAAGAGTTTGTGAAAGCCCCACAGGATCCACACGAACACACCCAATCTCTCCACAGTGAAACACCTACAGAGTCCCAATGCTCCATACACTCATCTCCAGTGGCTCTCACGCGACAGCCTTGTTTTTAGGCACACTACCTAGTGCTCACACTCATGTTTCTTAAACCTGTGGGAAATGTTGACTCAGCCTGTACTTAATGTAAAACTTCTTGGAGTATTAAAAAAAAAAAAAAATCCCCAAGCATGTCATCTAATCATTAAGAAAACTATTTCAGGCAATTTTGGGGTCCTTCTCTTTGAGATTCGGGTTGCCTCACAGAGCCAGTTGGCTTCAGAAATGAAGGATCAATTCAGAATCTTTAGGATAAAGCTGTAACTGAAATCCACAGGCATTTTTTCTGAAGGGTCAAAAGGAGTGACCATTATAAGACTCTTCTGAAGGTCTCCCCTTTAAAACCTTTTCTTAATCCAGTCTAGTGTCTAGAAGCAAACACACGGTAATATCATTAACACCCTTTTCTACCAAACAGGTTTGTTTCCTTCCTCTGCTGATACCCAGTACAACTCACAGCATCAATTCACCACCAGAAGGAAAGGCTGTGAATGAGCAGCAGTTCCAGAGGTTTCAGCTCCTCTCACCTTTTAGGGCACTGGAGTAATCCTCAAAACACGGCTCCACACCTCTCAGTTTGAGTGCCCATCAGAGGCAATCTGACCTCCTCTTGTACTTTTCCTCTTCTGAAAAAACCAGATCATACCGGGAGGAAATTCATCCAGGCTTAATTCCCCCAGTATAAAACTTGATGACATTTCGGGTGTTCTATGAACAGATCAGAGGGACTGACCGTGTGCTTTGTACAATCCAACTTACTGCAATTCAGGTTTAAAAAATGTGTGAAAACAATAGAAGTGCAAAGTTCTTGGGAATGAAACTGACCTCTTTCTTCTGCTGTTGAGGGAATTAAAGGTGATGCTCTTTTCAGTTAACGACGGTAGTACAGTCAGTATGTCCCAGGGTCAAAATGCTCCTCCAGTTTCCGCAAGTACAAGATGGAAAGAATTTCATGAGACATTATCAGAAAGAATTCACAGTGAGATAAACACTTACTTCTTCCATTTGTTTTCATTCAGGCTTGACTTGTCACTAGCAATTATGACAGAGGATGTGATAAATGTCCGTTCAACATTTGTGAGAACAATATACTTTACCTAAACACGAGAACACACAGGAAAAAAAGACTAATCATAAGCTAATTACTTCTTTCACTAATTGTTACTGCTCTGAGTCACTGTTTCTATGAATTGCCTCACTTTTTTTTCCCTTCAGGAATGAAGCAAAGGGATATTTCAACCTTGTCATGTTTCTTACCTTGAAACCTTTTTCTTTTAAGGTTATTTAGTTTATTTCTCCTTGACAAGAGTTTCTTGATGTTCCAAAACCTACACTTGAATTTTTCAGCCTTCATAAATCTATTTAATGGCTAAGAAATGCTGTGTTCTCTTTCACCTAAAATGTCCCTCCTGGGGAGCTACACTCTTTTCATGGAGCTGGATGGAGCTTGAATGACAATTCAGACCTTTAATTTAGATGCTTTATTCCTCTTTCACCTGCTACTTTTCCAGGGGGTGGAAGAGCTCTTCTGACACAGAGATAAGACCTGTTCTGCTTTGTTTTCATACCTTAGCAATGGGTGAAATATCTCGAGCAGACCACCTTCTTACCATTCCTGAAGGAAAAATAAATATGATAGTTTCAAAGTCTTAACACTTCCTGCTGCCAGGAGAATAAAAATAGCACCAACAGCCCTGGAGAGCAGGTGCCATAGGTAGGTGGTGAGGAAAATGACACAGGCTCTGTTGGAAGAATACAATTGATGAACCAGATACGTTTAGAAAAGCTGACATTTCACTGAATCAAACATTTCCATCATGAACTGTTGTGGTTCTTTCGTCAAAATGTCTGTGTAAAATAGCAAAACTGAACAAACATTTTGGACTCTTGTAATTACCAAGGGAGTTTTACAGACGCAGATACTTGTGCTGCTTCTGGGTACATTTTGTAGAGCCATGTGGGCTCTCAAACCCACCTTTACCCTGTCCGGAAATGGATCCATGTATCATGCTGGACATCTTCAGGGGTTTGTGCTGCCAAGTAGGGTTTCTACTTATCTTATTATGTCATCTTAAATGACAAAGTCTAGATTCTGCAAGTAACTGTGTAACTCCTGTGGTACTGAGTGCTCTCCCATTCTCTCAGCTTCCTAAAAAGTGCAGGATTCTCAGTGCTTCACAGTAGATTCTCAGCAAGCTGCTGGATTTACCCCTTGATAAAAATGTACTGTTTCTTAAGCAGGAAACTCAGGTCTGTCATTTACTTAACATTTGAGAAATGTGAGAAGTTCTGCGTATTCCACAATCTCTGGGGAAAAGAAGAAAAAAACCCCACCAACTACCAACAAATGAGCAGGGGCAAAATAAACAAATTGCTCTTTAGAAGCTGCACTGTCTAACAGTTACATAGCAATTTGGAGTTATTGTCAACAACCCCATTGCCTTGGAGACTGGCTGACGCTGCAGAGAAATATTAGATGGGAAATTAAGGTTAACAAAGGGTTTCCTACTGTTGTTCCTAGTAATATAAGCACTTTACACATCAGTTCTAATTCCGTTGAACTGGGGAAAAGGAAATGGGAGAAGAAAATTTACACAGGGACCACCCATTAAAATTAGAGGTACCCCGTTCTCAATAAACTCACTTTCCCATCAGAAAATCACTGCTGCAGCCTTACTTCACCTTGGCTGACTTGTCCGGAGACAATTTTTTGATGGCAATTACTTTAAAATTCTGTAACTTTGCCATTAAGTGAAGTTCAGTAGCTGTTTTTCAGCAAGGTCTTGCTTCTGTTCAGGTAGAAACGTGACATGGCAATGCCCTCAAAGACAGGACAAACTGTTTATCCAAAAGCTGTCTCAGGCCTGATGCTGAGAGACAACGTGCGAGCCCGACAAGCAGGGCCATTGATGCAGTGCTGTCTCAGCACTGCTCACCCCTGTGCACACCAAATGTTCCAACTGAATATGAACTCGAGTCTCTTGATAACAGCTGTGTTGTGCTTTGCTTTCCAGCAAGACTCTGACGTGAATCAAGTGAAAGACAAAAAATTCCCAATTCTCTTACACAGATGCATCAGCAGTAATGAAAATACTTCAAGAGGTCTAGAAATTCATTTCCAGTCAAAGACTGCCTTTTCTGCTCTTTTCCCCAAGTACTGTAATGCTGCTGTCTTGCACTGAGAAACTCCCAGGTGTTCAGAGATCATAGGCTTAGGGCATCCTCCAGCAGGACCCTGAGAAGGAGCAAACATTTCCCAGGTCAGGATCCTGTCTGAAAAGAAAAGCCCCTCACCCTTCTCATTCATGTGGAGAAGAACACGCCCAGCCTTGGACACTGGACTTCACTGATTACAGCTTTCCTTGTTCAGTCAGTCCCAGCCTCTCCTTCTCTTCAGCCACAGAGCTGACTCTAGCTGTCTTCCCATACACCTCCCTCTTTGCTAAATCCTCTGTCTACTTAAACTGAATTTCTCAGCCTCCCAACACTTTTTCTCTCCCCTCTTGCCACCTTTACCTGCTGAGCTCCATATAAACCTCCCCATATTTGATAAGACAGCTTTCTTCTCCATACTGCTGTGGCATCAGGAAAAGATCATGTGCAGGAGAGCTGCTCTCCATTCTGTTCTCACTTCCAGCAGCTGTCCACAGCAGTTCAAGACACCGTCACAGGAGATGCTTTCCAGCCCACCACAGACGCAGATGCTCTGCAGGGATGGAGTCTGCATATGAGGACATTGCCAGGGCTGGAAGTTGGCCAGTCAGGAAGGTGTCTTCAGGAGATTTGAATTCTAAAAAGACCTGCAAGTTTCTACCATGCAAATTTGTGCAAAATGCATATTTCACATGACTTGTAGCTTGAATAAACCTGGAGAGATTTTCAGAGGGATGGAAAAGAGCCATTTTTTAATAAAAAAGCAACCATTTCCTACAGTATTTTGAATCTCTCCCACAAAGCAGAGGGAAGAATGGAAATGAGAGCATTTTAAAAAATCACTAGAGTGATAACAAATTTTAATTTGTTTTCAATTCTACCTTGAACTATTCTTTGGGGAAAAAAAAAAGCCTTTCTGGCCTCATTTGCCTGTTACACTTACCTTATGGCAGCACACTGCATTGAAAATTTCAGCCTGCCTGGTTGAGCCTTGAGAACGTGAGTAACAATTAAAAACATAATATTGACCTGCCAGGTATCACATGACTTTAGTAATAACCAAAGCTACCAGCCCCACCTATAATCACATCTTTAAAAGAACAGAAATGAACAAGCCATTTCTAACCTCTTTATGTTCATTATTACTACGCCTTTATTTTTTTCCCACCTGCCACTCATCTCCAGCTTCTCCCATCCCAGCCTGAGTACAACGTCAAAAGACCAGTCACAGCCTGAGGGCTATGATTGTTTACTAGGACATGTACACAGAAGATTTCACTACATCTGGCCACATAATGCTGCAGCACATTGTACAGTAACATTGTAATATTTTCAAGCAGTTGCGCAATGCTCTATTCTTCCTGAATCAGTCAAGAGTTTCATTATCTAAATCCATGTGAGAACACAGGAAGCTGTGTTTCCCCAACTCCTGAAATATCTGCCTCAGGAAGGAAGGTATACTGTCTTTTTGATGCCCTTGTTTTGCTTGTGAGGTGGTTCTGTGTGCCTGTTTTGCAACAGCACTATGAAGGCAAACTAATTCAAATCTTCTATGGAAATGCCATGTTTGCTAGACACAGTTTGCATCCTTTTAACTCAAGGGTGACTAGATCTTGAGCATATCTCTAACGTTATCAAAATCTCTATGATCTGAGGAGATCCAAAATACGATTGTTGCAGTGTGAGCCGCAGTAGGAAATTAAAAATATGAAAATGATACCCTGCATTTCAATCACCCCATGTTTTTGTTTTAAGAAAGGGAAACATACTTCCTGAAAATCCTTGGCTAAGTCCAGGACAGAAAAAAAAAAAACAACAACCCTACTTTAATCTTTCCTTTTAGTGTATGAAAAATAATATCTGTGGCAAGGGATGATTTTTATGACCTCTGAAGGCATAAAAGCAGAGCTGAAATAATAATGATTATTCAAGCTTCAATCTTCCTAACTCTTTGGCTACACAAATCCTACTCCAGGCACCAGGATTTTGATCTAACTAATAAAAACTAAAGATACAGAGATTCAGCACAGTTAGGAAAGCAATACTAAGCAAGTGCAAGTTGCCGACCTGATAAATCTCAATTCACAAGTGTAAATCATCATATTTCTGTGAAATTCAATTTCTTGGACTTAAAAGGAGGCTAGCTTTATAAGGCTGCAAAATAGTTTTTGAAAATCATGCTTTTTTCTACTCTGCTCTTCGTTCCCTACCAACAAGAGACACAGTTCAGAGAAGCACTAACACATACATGTACAACAAGACACCATCAAGTCCCACTATCAAGTCCTACTAGTGTCAGTTGGGAACTGCATTTGAATTTACACCACCCTAAACTACCCCTTCGACTGTCTGGGTTTAGACCTGGGAAGAGCATCACCAGCCAGGCAAGGGAGGGGATTGTCCCCTCTGCTCTGCACTGGGGCAGCCTCAGCTCGAGTGCTGGGGGCAGTTCTGGGTGCCACAATGTAAGAAAGACATTAAACTATTAGAGAGAGTGCAAAGGAGGCCTACAAGGATGGTGGAGGGCCTTGAGAGGAAGCTGTATGAGGAGCAGCTGAGGTCACTTGGTCTGTTCAGCCTGGAGAAGAGGAGACTGAGGGGAGACCCCATTGCAGTCTGCAGCTTCCTCGTGAGGGGAAGTGGAGGGGCAGGCACGGATCTCTTCACTCTCACCGCCAGTGACAGGACCCAAAGGAATGGCCTGAAATTGAGTCAGTGAAGGTTTAGGTTGGATTTTAGCAGAAATTTTTTCACCCAGAGGTGGTCCGGCACTGGAACAGGCTCCCCAGGGGAGTGGTCACAGCACCAGCCTGACAGAGTTCAAGGGCATTTGGACAATTCTGTCAGGCACATGGTGTGACTCTTGGGGATGGTGCTGTGCAGGGCTGGGAGTTGGATTTGATGATCCCTGTGGGTGCCTTCCAACTCAGAACACGCTGTGATTCTGTGATACTATGAATTAGCATGAGTGCAGGCAGAGGCAAGCAAGCTTTGAGAAAGTTGTCAGCGACTCCCCTTCTGAGCATCACTTCGGTCACTAGGGAGTAGCAAGAAGGACAGAAAAGTGACCAAGAAGCAGTGAAAAGCAGGTGACTGAGTCCACCAAGGAGACATCTCCATGACAAATGTGGTCAGAAAAAAGTCAATAGTCAGGAAGAATCTTTATACAAGGAAAATGAGCACTGGGGATCCAGAGCCCTGCTGCAACCTGCCGTGCAGATTGGCACTTATTCCTGTGGTGAGAACACAAGACAGCTGTAAGCAACAGCTTAGCCTAGTGCTCACCAGTAATTCAGGAAATTTCATACTCACCACATCTACTGTTCTCATATTTACTGGTGTGGGAGAGCTGGCATGTTCTAGCAAGGCTAGTGGAAAGGGATAATGCTTGAAAAAGGTGAAAATGGGGGTTTTCTTCTCAGGCTTATAAATGAATGTCTTTAGAAAGGCAAGATGTTACTTAAGTTTACAGGATAACTTCTCCCCCTGCTACTCATTAGACTGGATAAAAATTTCATAGCAACAAAATAAAGTCTAGAAATTGCCCCAGTGGGCTCTGGTAGTCCATATCACTTGTTATTCTTTCTCTCTCAGCTTAAAAAGACAACATGATTGTTTTTTAAATTTCACATATCCATCTTTATACACAGTCAGCATTGGTCTACTGGTATAAAATAGGGAACAAAAACCCTGAAGTGTTAAATGTAATGCTTTTGGTCCATGTATATGATCAACTCAGAAATCCCCAGCAACAATCTATGGTAAGAAACAAAGAACACACAAAAGGCTGCTGAATAAGATAGAACACTCATTCAGGACTCCTTAATATGTTCTCCCATGGATATATTTGTACTTTATAATTCAGTTTCTCCACTGCCTAATTATCTACAGACAATTTAGTCTTGGGTGGATTATAATAGGTTCTGCTTCAGTTCAGCCAAGACAGAATCATAGACGGTTGGTACAAGGCCAGCAGCAAAGGAGTAGAAGATTGCTGAACTCTTTTCAAGGTCACTTCTCATTCTAAACTTCCTACGGTGTGTCCAAGCATAAGGTAATCTTACCTTTTTATGTTCAGCACATATCCAGGTCCGAGGTAGAAGTTTTTACTTTCCTGCTTAATTCAAACATCTTTGAGATGTGAATAATTACCAGCTCACCACTTGTGCAGGGTCCCGATATAGCCTGCCTTCCCACTCTCTGTCCTTCTAACATCACTGGTTCTGTCCTTTTTTCAAGATCAGATGCTATAGACAATGCTTTCTACTGACCAATTTATCTGATTGATATCTACAATTAAGCATAAGAGCTTGGTTTTCACTACTTTCCTTCAACCTCTTTACTTAGGAGGACCAGAAATTGGGGGAAAATTCTCTTTAAGTGCTTTTGAAAATGACAAGTCTACACTCCACAGTTCAACCAGTGTGATATTGCTTGTGCCTGGGAATATATTGAAAGAAGGATAAACTGAATGCTAGGAGACCTCCATTATTACAGCACATTAACACCACAGACTTTAACTTCTCTGTAATTCTTACATGCAGCTTCCTGTAATGTTATAAAGTCCCCATTGTCTTGAACAGAACAGTCTGGTACTTTCCTCCTTTTTATAACATACTTGACATTTATAACACCATCAAAAGCTTTGAGGTTTTCTGACAGAAGTTCTCAGAGCCTTGCTTCCTGTTCTGATCTACAAGCAGACATAAAATTCACAGCAGAGCAATATGTGCACCAGCAAGCTTTCAGTTTCGAAAGTGTTTCTGTGTTTTAGGGTTGTTTTTTTTTCATTTTGCCTCTCCCAACATTGCACTATTGGCTGATACTCTATTTGAAAATCAGCATCAAGGTGGTCTTAAAATCCTCTTTGGGCGAAGGTAGACTTTCAAAGTATTATCTGCCAGACACCAACACAGACTTCAAAGAAGATTCTTGGAGGCCCTGTATGACCTTTCCATTGCCTGGTTTGCTTTTTCCATCACCTCTTCACCAGAGCTAAAATCTGCTTTGGGGTGTTGATGTGGCAATCAACATTCTACATTGTGAGCTGGAAGAAACCTAGGTGGTGCAAGTTCTCACTCTAAACACAAAGGCTCTCCCTAATCCCTCAATCTTTTTGCCAAACCATGGGAAGAGTCTACCTGATTCACGTACACAACACAAGTCCAACTTCAGTGGCTTCACTCCAGACTTGGAGTCCCTGGCTGGCAAGAACATCCTGCTGCGTAGGTGTTCAGGGTGACATGAGCTTTAGCTCCTGCCAGCAGAGACACGCCTGGATCCTCCCACAGAGAGCACCCAAGCTGTTCACAAACAACTATCCTGGAGAGCAAATGTTCCATTCCCTCTACAGGTTTCTCGACATTTTTGAATTTCCTATTGTTCCCAGAGAAGTAACTCCTGGATTATAGCCCTGCTTGGTGGAGCACCTTTCCCTAGAGCTAGGAATATGTTGATTGTGTGAATAATAGAAGGACCTTGGCAATAGCTTCCACAGGATAATATCAATTTCCTCCCACTAAACAACTCCATTTCCATCAAAAAATATCCTTAGAACGATATTTTTCATTTAGATAGTTGTGCTCTCTCCAAGATCAACCAGTCAGACAAGTCTATAGGTTTCTTCCTTTCTCTAAATTTTTTTTTTTAAGCCGGATACATCCTTATAACCCAAAGGCACAACTGAAAAGCCGATATCCTCAACATCATTAAATCCTTTGCAAAGGATTTAAATTCAAGACAATGAACTAATGTAGTCAGTAGGCTAACATAAGCTAGGTTGGTTTTCACTATCTAGCTTCTGGCAGAGACTCTGCCAAATTTATTTGGACTGTTTACATTGTAGACGGCCCCTTAATTACCTCTACAAAAAATCTAGCAGCACATCTTGGTCCACACCCTTTTTTTACAGCAAACAGCAATGCCTTTCAATGCCTCCAAGTGACTGTTCTGCAATAATTAAGCCTGTTTTGCAGGAGTCTCTGGGCTGCAAACAGCCAAGGACACTCAACTCATTCCAGCTGGTCCTAAAGCAACCACCAAGCAAACCTAGGTCCCTGGATGCTTTTTTTTCCACGGACTATTTCAGAGTCATGGGGCGTGTAGCAGCAGAGTCCATCATATCTGGTGGTCTGAGGAGTATTTCAGAGAAGAAATGAGTGTGCTGTGATCCTGCTCACAAGGGGAGATTGTGGTCAAAGGGGTTGAAGAAAGTGGACCACTCCCACCCAGTTCACAGAAGTGAAGATGTCACACTGCAAGTGGCAAATCTGATGTGCCAGTGAAATACAAAGGGTACTTACCATGGCCTCAGAGATCATTAAGATCCACAAACTGCAATTTTAATCACCAGATTAGGCATTAATAATACAGACAGTCCATATATGGCTTACAAATTTTTGTCTAAACTTTTCATTTTTTTGGATCTCCAGACAACAACTTTTCTCACAATCACTGCTCACATTCTAAAGTCAGGTTTCTAAGCTTCCCACCCAGCATTTTCAGGTTACCAAAGAAAGAAAACCTCTAACACTACAACTCTTAAGCAACAAAAATGTTTGTCGAGTAGGATAATCAAGACAGTCCAAATGTTTATATTTCTGATTCATTTGTACCATAACTTCTGTGTGACTTCACTCAGAATATTAGTGCTGTGCTGGGCAAGGTACTAGGCAAGCTAAAGACAGACACACATCAGGACTTCAAAAACCCTCAGCACTCAAGGGTGAAAGAAAATTAGGAAAGAGGAAGAGCATGGACAAATTGTAATGTCAAATTAGTACCCCAGGCTAATGGATAAATAAATAGGTCAACCTCATTCTATCAGTCTGATACTGACCCTAGTAAAATATCAACACGATTGACAAAAGGTTTGAGAGCTGTGTAGAATTATATATAGATGATGATAATCAACATATATTTATGGAAAATAACTCCTCTCAAATAAATTGATGTCCTAACATGACAGTTTTTTATAGCAGTAATAGGGGTGGTAGAACAGCTTAAATATATAGAAAGGATTTTGATGGGCACCAACATTTGCACCAGAAAGACAGAAGACGAAGAAATCAATTAAATGTGTGGTAAGGTTAATCAAAAATGTATTGTCAAAATGTCAGTGGCAATAGCCATCAAGCGACAGTCTTAAGGTATGCTCCACAGGCAGAGAATCCCCTCAGGCATCCATGGCTCTGACCAATCATGGGTCATGATTCGACAGCAAACGTGCAGTGCTGCACTTTGGCCAAAACACAAACGCAATCTTTGGGTCTTTGAACAGATCTGTACTAAATCCATTGTGGGAATCATAGGACTAATGCTGTTTCAGTGCACCTACTTCTGATGTTGAGGGGAACACTGGAAATCAGAGAGGACCTCAAAGAATGCCCAAGGGGTTTTGAAGATGTGCCTTATGAAGATTACAACCAATCACTCCAAATTTTTCCTCAAAGAGATAAAGAAAGAAAACTCTACCAAGGAGCAGAAATTCACCCACTCTATCAGAAAATATGAGGACAAGATTCACAGGCTGAAGGCAGAGGCAACTGATGCAGCACCTTCAGTAGGGTTGGTTACTTTGGACTCCCTTTATAGCCCACAAACAAAAAAAGGGTCTTGCAGGATGCAGTTCATCTACACCCATTTTAGATATCTAACTTTGCACAAGATTAATCATAGCCCAAGAGTGCCCATGGCTCTTTCCTTACCAGAGAGAGTATCTGGCATGGAGGGAAACAAGCTTGAACACCCCTTATGCAGAGATCTGAAGCTGGGAGAGAGATAACCCACCCAGCCTAACTGAAGGTCAGATTCACTTTTGACAGCCCTGGGACAACGTATCAAGAGCCAGAGTAGATTTCCTTCAGCAAAGGCATCTAAATCAGGGGCAGAAGATGCATTGCTATTGTGACAAGTCCCATGGCCTGCATCATGCAGGCAGTCAGGCAGTGCTGCTGCAGTGCTTCCGTCTGGATTTCCATCAGTCTACACCTGGCTAAGTTTCTTGCAAGGTGGCTTGAATTCTTTGCATGAGCAATCCCATTTATTTAAACCATCAGTCTTGGTTCACTGACTACTGTCATGTAACAATGGCTACGCTATGCGGGCTTAAATAAACATTGTACGTGTGCTTGTGTACACATATGTAAATGCATAACACGTGTATGTATACAAACACAGAGTTTTTACATTTATGACTGGATCTTGATCCAGAAATGAGCAAGCAGGCGATCCCTGTTCACTACAGTGCACTTGGATCTAGGCTGTTGGTGTCTTTCTGATGCTTTCTTTGGTGACCAGCAGATCAAGGGTGGTGATTCTACCCTGCTACCCTGTTCTAGTGAGATCCCATCTGGAGTGCTACATCCAGCTCTGCGGCCAACAACAAAAGAAGCATATGGGCCTGCTGGAGCAAGTCCAGAGGAGGGCCATGAAGATGATCAGTCAGAGGGATGGAAGGAAGAACTCCGTCCACTGAATGTGGACTAATTAGCTTGAGAAGCGAGGGATATAACTTCACAGAGGGGGGTTGAGTACTAATTACTAAAAAAGTTATGTAACCATTGAATGCTGATGCATTTGTTAAAATGTATAAATAGTGTTTTGATGACTGGGGAGCCAACCTTTTGTGGGTTACCACCAAGCTTCCTACTTTGCACAAACTAGAATAAAAAGTAGAAACAGCTTGCCTCGGTGTCTGAGTTGGTGCCATGCACCAGCTAACAAACACCCACATTTGGGAAAATACTTTGGGCTGTCCAGCCTGGAAAAAACTCAGGGGAGATCTTACAGAGGGGCTAGAAGAAGGTTGGAGTGGGACTTTTGACCAACACATGCAGTGACAGAACAAGGGAGAATGGCTTTAAACTGGAAGAGGATATGTTTGGATTAGGTATTGGGAAGAAATTCTTGTGAGGGTGGTGAGACCCTGGCACAGGTTGCCCAGGGAAGTTGTGGATGCCCCATCCCTGAAAGTGTTCAAGGCCAGACTGGATGGGGCTCTGAGAAACCTGGTCTAGTGGAAGGTGTCCCTGCCCATGGCAGAGGTGTTGGAACCTGATGATCTTTAAGGTCTCTTCCAGTCCAAACCATTCCATAATTTGGTTATTCTGTGACTCACCAAGCAGATCCTTTCTTTAGCACGGCAGTAGTTTACCTCTAGACACTTAGAGTGGTGAAGAGTCACCAGTTTGTTGACATAGTATTAAAAAAGTTGGCAAAGTTAGTTGATACTGTTTATTGATCCCCTGTGATGCAGTGACCATTTTCCTCAAACTAGAGGGACAGGAGCAACAGCAGAAACATATCCAAAAAGACCATTTCAATTGTTTTACTCAGTAACTAGACATAAGGTCGTGCCAGCAGTTCTTGGTTTGTCCATGCTCCGGGTAAAAATGGAGACTTTTTTAAGAAGATACCTACAATTGCTGGCCTAGCATCTCTAATAAAAACATTCACACCTGCTGCTTGTTTTTGTGCTCTTCAGGTTCCGCCTTGGTGAGAAGCAGAGGCCGAATGAAAGGCAGGAGTTACCTGGGCCAGCTCACATCTTGTGTTGCAGCTGTGGGAGGGAACGCTTGCTCTCGCTATTGTAAATTAGGGAGAATAATTCCCTCATCTCTGTCTGGGGTGCAGCTGCCACTGAACTGCACACCTTTGGTTTCTGAAATCCAGTCAAGGGCTATTACTGTCCCATATGCAACCAAGAAGCAAACAATCACCTTAACCTGTCCATGCTAGTCTGGGTCTGGTACTCTCACTGTCCTGGCAGCCCTAGGAACAAAGATAATAGAGCAATGGGGTAAAGAAATAGGAAGTGACATGGCTATTTTCAAACTATCAAGTGAAATCTGTTCTTCAGTCCAGCAGAAAACTCAGATTTGTTGGGTCACTGTTAAACCAAATAAGAACAGCTGCCTAACACAAATCCAATCCACTGACAAATGATCGAGCTGACACATGGAGAGAGGATAGGGTTACGAAGAAAAGTTGCTCAGAGTAGAGGACCTCTGGTCACTTTCTGTAGTGCCGGGTGACAAAACAAAACAAAACAAAAAAAGATTTCAAGATGAGGAGTTTTTTAGGCACTTTTTAAACCCTGTATTTGCTCTGAGTCTAAAACTCCAAATTAGCTTAAGCACCTGTTGTGTTTACCAGCCCAGTTCCTCAAAAATATCAGGGGATGGCCAAAGGGCTCCTCCAGTTTTCCGGTGCAAGGCTCTTGTACATACAGACCTCCATTTTATGGTGTGCACAAAGGTGAGAGGAAAGCTCTAGCCTAAGTAAACAGCCACTGTAGGAACAATATTTAGGCATTTATATGTTTTATCATCTGAAGGACTCAAAATATTTATAAACTATCATTAACTAACCTCCCAACATCTCCTGTGAAATAGGTACGTAGCCCCATAGGTTTGGGGACATGGTATAGAAACCCTGGAGTAATTTTTTCTTTTATTTTTTTTAAATTTTACCAGCCCATTTCATTTAAAAGTGAGATGGCTGGAAGCTAAACAAATGCTGAAGCTGAGACCTTAAAACTGGAACACATTTCTGGATTTAGCAGCTTAAATTTTCCAACAAATGCAGTTTTATAGCATGAAGTCTCCAAAGCTGAACATCTCAGACTTAAAGACATCAGGCTTAACCTATGCTTAAAGGTCCCTCAGCACCTGATAGTCTTCGCAGCTGCTGAGTTTTATTGCTAGAACCAGACAGTTCAAATTGGGGACATCAGCCAGTTTAATAAAAGCACAGCAAAATATCTCAACTGTGACCTATTTTAAGTACCATGTGTTATGGGCATGCTCGTGCCTTACCACAAAGCCATGAAAGCCAAAGTTTGAACAGGATGTTGGACTGGGAACAGCAGCTTGCTACACCTGGTTGTGGAGCCCTTGTCCATTGCAAGGAGTAGCCCAGCTCCCTGACAGTGAAATCCACAGTTACACCAACCACAGGCTCAAAAAATTCTAACCACACTGCACAGACCAAAACCAAAGGAAAGTAATGGGAGAAGGAAAAAGTCTCAACCTTCTCCTCCAAACAGACTTTTTTCTTCAAAATTATTACGAGGAGCTATGAGTAAATTTGAGCATCGGACTATGCTACAGACAGTCTTACTTTGCACAGATCCATCCATGCCTAAAAGTAAAGGGCCTCCTAGAAATTTTTCTATAATGCAAATTAGGCATATTTTGGTTTCTGCTAGTTTCTGTAGAGGCCTAAACTGCAGAGCAGAACTACCAGAGGGTGGGAGAGTGGGTAGAGAGGATATGTCAGTTGTCATGAACTCTCTCAAATAAATGGGAATGTGGTGGCTAGCATCATAAATGGGGCTAGACCTCTTAGACCAGAGTTGAAAAAAGAAGCACTGGTGTCTCTCCACACCATGAATAAGTTTAGACCCCAAGTCAGACACGCCTTACTGTATTTGTTGGGAAATTTAAGCTGCTAAATCCACAACCATGTTCCAGTTTTAAGGTTTTGTCTTCAGCATTTGTTTAGCTGCAGTCAGGTCACTCTCAACTGAAATAGGCTGGCAACAGGATAAAAAGATGAAATTATTCCAAAGTTTCTAGAGCAGAAGCACTGTTTGTAATTCTGTAAATCAAACGGACCTGGCTTTGCAGAGAAAAAAAATTGAACTGACATGGAAGAAATAATATTTAAAGCATGATCCTTCAGGGCTTTCACAAGACTGAAAGTTTTCTTGCTTGGCCAGTGCTCTCTATCACTTGTGTTCACAGGCACAGTCAGTGGTGTAGGTCTCTACACCTGCCTTTTAGGCTGGATAGTAATGCCTGGATTTCCCTGTGCCTTTCTTTGGAGGGAGTGCTGACCTAGCACAGCTCCCTCTCTTAGCCACAGCTGCTAACTCCGTAATTTCCAAGACCTCTTTTCTGGTATGTTATGTTTTGGCTGAATCAGCTCCCTGAGCTGGTTCCTGAGCAGCTCTCCTGCACGGTCAGCAAAAGGGTCAGGACAAGTAGCCTGAGTCTCTGTAGTCACTACCATGTGGAGCCACAGACGGTGTTGGGTTTGGCTGGAGCTGAAAGGTGTGTCTCAGCTGTTTGTTTTTGCAGGTGACTGCTGGTTAGCAGACAACGAGCAGCCTCATCCCAAAACTCAGCACTTGGCTAGATGAATCCCGTTTCCAGTTTCCCTAAAGAAAACCAGCCTTGACAACAGGTCTTTGAGGTGTGCATGCACCCACCATTTTCTTCAGATGTCTACCTACACACCACAAATTCGTCTGCTCCAGCCCAACCCTGTGAACAAATAGGTGATAGATATAGAAGCTGATACGGCAAGCAAAGATGTATTTAGCAAAAACTGAGAACAGATTTGATGTCTTGGAAACAAAGCCCAGGGTATATCCCTCTTTGTAGCCCTAAGGATTCAGGAAACATTTTGTCTTTTGAAGACTGCTTTCGGTTCTGAGAAACCTCCATTTCCATTGCCATCTGCCTCATTTTGGCTCCACTGGTTCCAAGCTTGCACTGACAACATCTCTACCTGACGTCAGACTCTCCCAGCAACTGACAGTGTGCTCACGTTTAAGGTTCACACCTGATCAGCTGCACAAATTCCATTAATGACTCCTCAAGGAGCTGTCTCCCAGCAGCCTGGTGGCCAAATACTCTCCATATGTAGTCCAGACAATTCATTTTATACAAGACTTTAAATACACTCCATAATATTACACAGTTATTCATTTAGCTTTGATTACCTCCACCAAGCTCATTGCTTTGGCTTACTTTATCAGCTTTGGCAGAAAGACCACACGCTGTCACATTGCACAAACGGGCCGAGAAGCTGCTTTGCCTGGACGTGTGACTGAGAACATGCTCTCCCAGCAATTTTTGCTGGCTCTCTCCACTATAGAGACTCTCAGACCAGGTACATCTTGCCCAGCCACTGGTTCAAATGACTGATAACTTTCCCTGTCTCTCTGTTCTGCATTGACTAGCAACTGAGTTTGTCCTTTGCCATTTCTTTCCCTACCTGGCCTTCACCTCTTCTCTCCCAATTTCCTTTCATTTACCTTCCTTCCTTTCTGCAACTCATGTCTTTCTGGTTTTCCTTCCCCTTAGCTTCTTTCTTCCTAAGCCCATCAAAATCAAATATGAAAGACTTGGATCATAACACTGATTGCCAGCATGGTATTCCATCCATTTGTTTCCCCTTTTCCCAGCCTGTTTCCCTTTTCACAACAAAGACCATAGAGACTGCAAAGCAGAAATTACTTCCTGGAGAAGGTTTTTCCAACACTCAGGCAGGTGGGACCCCATTCTGCCACATAGAATGCTGATAAGCAGGAGTATAAAACTCTTCAAAGAGCGGAGGACCATAGGAATGTAATAAAAACAGGTACCCAGAAACCCAGCCCTCCTTGATTTCCATGATCTGTCAAGGAGTATGTTTATGTCTATGCTCCACAACACTGGATTTCTTTAGGACTGTGTCATACTAAAAGCAAGTCGATAATAAGTCCATTATTTCACACAAACCTAGGAACTAAGATGTACCTTGTTCAAATGTATAGATAAAATGTGTTTCAGAGATTTCTATAAGCTAAAAGAGCATGAAGGAATAGAAATTATTTTTTTAAATTTAAATTCACTGATCAGAGCCACATTTTTGTCTTGCCTTGAAAAAAAGTCAAAATAAGTCATTAAATGTGTTCCTATTGGTATATCAGAATCTTTTCTCAAGTTAGAAATAAGCAAATAATTTTCAGATATGGTTAATGTATCTCGACCTTAAAAGAAATCACACTTACGAATTTTTAAAACACTACTGCTATAAAAACATGACAGTCCCCTAGGGAACTGGATCATCT
This sequence comes from Cnemophilus loriae, assembly GCA_013397755.1. NCBI lineage: Eukaryota > Metazoa > Chordata > Aves > Passeriformes > Corvidae > Cnemophilus > Cnemophilus loriae. The sequence goes on from VZTF01007525.1 coordinate 536,275, forward strand.
TTTCAACAGATAGAGAACACCCCTAGTAAACACAGATGCTGTTTTCCTATGGTTTCCAGTGCCACTGAAGTTAGAGGTTGCTCTTGCAGATGCTGTGCACAATTTATTATGTCTGCACTACTAAAGTCTCTAAAAATCTGAACACGCAACATCAGAGATCATCCTCCCTACATCCTCCCTTTTATGAGTATTTTCTAACTGGGTAAACCAAACCCTTAACAAACCCCCATAAATTCATGAACCCCACATGCAGCCATCAGCAGAGAGGGCTCAGGGCTCTCCGTGGGGGGCTTGTGAAGCAGCAGGGACATACCTAAAGCACAGCAGCCTTTGGAGTTGGGGGCAGCCATGGCTTTGGCAATGGGATAGGCAAGCCTTGGCTGGCCAGGGTTCACGCTCTCCCCTTGTGCCGCGGGTAGGAGTCACATTCCAGCAATTAGCACAGCAGCCCCAGGAACGCAGAGCGTGCAGGGCTGACTGACTGAGACCCTGCGCCAGCAGATCTGCCAGCTGGATTTCATCTCCTTGGCGGCCAGAAACAGCTTTGGATCATCACTCAGTTAACTAATGCGCAAAAGGCAACTGTGATGTTGGTATGCAATTGCTTCTTAAATTATGGAATTATGAGGCCTTCCTCAGTCAAATTACGAGCATGCACAGTAAGAGTGAATAAGGGAGCTGTCATGGTCAGCTATGTTCTGGGTTCCCTTTACTCACCAAAGGTGCAAGAAGTCATAACTTCTCCACAAAGCTGCAGTAACTGACTGAGTAAATACCAGCAGATCATTGCACATGAGGGAAAAAAAATAAATAAAAATAATTTTTTTAAAAAAAGTTGATACAAATCACCTCCAAATTAACTTTTTTCCGAGGGAGTAGGCTCATGTTACACTTTGCATTTGCAGTAGCCTCAGAGTATCTGCGCAGCTTCTGGAGTGTTTGGCAGAGAACTTCCTGAAGTTCTCATAATGACCTCAACACATCTTAAGAGTGCTAATGGCTAATGCAGTCAAAACAGGGTTCGGGACAAATTAGGAAAATTTTAGGAGAGACACAGAAGCCTTCAGAACCAGTCATACAAAACTATTGCTTACTACAAATTGTCAGTTGCAAGCTTCTTCAGAAACAGGAATATTTTCATCCTGTTTGGAAAGTGCTCCACACCTTGCAAACACTGCTAATCAAAGCACACAAAAGAAGAGCTGCTAAATGACAGCTGATGACAACAAAAACAGGAAAGAACTCTGGATGCCCAGATGCTGACACTGCACCCATGATTTGGGTATCCCTAAACCATTGCCAAACCTATCACCAAAGAGAAGGTGGGGGAGAAAAGACAGGGAAGAGGGAATGGATCTGCTAGATAATAAAGTCTAACAGTGCTTTATAAAATGCATTGTTCTCTATTATTCAATTTGAAATTCATTTAAAAGTCCAGATTTCAGTCTGTTGAGGTGCCACACATTAAGTTAATTTAAACACTTTACAGTTAGCATTAATGGAGGTTTAGGTATCTCCCTTTTCTTTTAAAAGTGGAAATTTAGAGAAAATAACCACTCAGTCTTGAAGAGGAACATACAGAGGTGACAGCTTTCTTAAAAATTCTTTTTGAATGTTTTGAGAACAGTCAGCACTGATCAGACTTCACATTTCAAAGCTTCACAGAGGAAGCAGCTTTGGACACAGATCTAAGGAAAGAAAGCTACGTTTGCAATGCATATGGTAGTCCATTAGCATTATATTTTCAGCACTTGAGTGAAGTCTGTGATTTCCTGCATGTTGACTGGTGAGCTACAGCATAAATTCACTCTCACACAGTATTTATAGCTGCTGGCATTCAAGACTCAGTTGTGATGTCTACTCAGTGTCTCTCCACATGAAGTCCTATAATGGGCTGGTTTAGCTTCGGGCAGGGTAAGACTTACCTTTCCTTCATCTTTAGGTCAGCATTTCTTAATCACTTACTGTCAGTTAACAAGCCTGGTGTCATTGTTAACATCCAAAGGAAAGAGCTCAAACTGTGGATCTGGCAAGAAAGTGCTCTTCTGTCCTCCACTGGAACTCCATTCTACATCATTAAGATCTTGAAAAAACAGTAAAACTGCACATTTCACACACATTTCTCTTCTGGCTGACCTTGGCTATTAGCACTGGAGAAGCTCCGGCCACTGACACAGCAGTACTTCTAGTTTTGAACTGCTAGGCTCACTATCCAGCATCACTGTGGAGTACCTCTGAAAGGCTTTCAAATGCCCACATGAATGACTTTAACTCCTTACTGGCCAACAAAATAAAAAAAAAAAAAAAAGTAGTGCTTTAGTCGCAAGTGTGGGAGGGAGAATGGATTTGTAACACACTCTCTTATCCCTGCCCTTAGCACAGCCTCCATAGAGCTGCTAAGGAACAGCTGCTTGGGATGAACAGAGATTTTGTTTCTCCCTGCTCTGTCTTCCTCTGACAAATATCTGTGCATTTTTTTCTGCCCTGAAAGTTTAAAAATCTAACCAGGTGTTTTGCATTTGTTACATCACAGCTTATTATGTTGAGAGCATAATCTCAGTTGATGCCTATTGCTGAGAGGGATCAAGCAAGACACCCAACACAATGTCCATGACCATTGACAGAGAATTGGAAAGGAACTCGTGGATGTTTGAAACCTCCTCACAGAAGGGCAACTGTTTCTGGCTGTATTTATTCCCAGCATAATTAAGACTCTGAAGACAACCCTTGTAAGGTCAGATCAAAAGGTCCACTTACAACAACATCCAGTCACTGATAGTGGCCGGCAGCATCTGCAGAGAAGAAAATAGCATAAGGGACAGGCCACAGACTGAGTAATCTCTTCCCTGGTACATGCTCCAAGCTTCCAGCAACTGGCCATTCAGAGACTTCCTGAGCTAGAGGCCGCATCCGGACCATTGTATTTAGTAGCCACTGATGGACATATCTTCTATTAATTCGTATAATCTTTTTTTGAATCCATTTATACTTTTGGCCTCCACCACATCCCATGGCACTGAGTTCCAGATTTTAATAATGTACTGTGTGAAGAAGTACTTCCTCTGGTTTGTTTTAAACCTGCTGCCTGATCATTTCATCGGGTGCCTCCAATGTCACAAGAAATACTGATTAATCACTTCCTATCCACCTCCTCCGCAGCACCCAGTTTTACAAACCCCTATCACCTCACTCAGCTATACTTACCCTCACTCATCCTTTCTGCTATTTAATCTCTGCTATGGACTCTGCCAGTCCTACTATTATTTCTCCTGTGAGTTTTTTTGTCCATAGCTAATTGTGAGCTGAGACTTGCAAGAAATCCTTTCAAAGACTCTAAGATCCTTCTCATGGTGGTAACACCTCATCCACAGTTCATTATGGATCCGTATGTGCTAGACTCACTTTCCCCTTCCCCCTGTGCATGATTCCACATTAATCAAAACTTCATCATATCTGCTGGTTTATCAGCTAGTCACAAATATGCTGAAATCTCTTGCAAAGACCATCATCATCATTTTTTTAACTTAATATATCTGGACCTATTTAAGCAACACGGACCCCAGCAGTCGGAGTCCAGCATATTCAGCATAATTAGTCACTACTGGCATTCTTCTCAGTCACCAGCAGGCTCCTGCCTTTCTGTACCTACCACACCAGGACCATGGAGATAGAGACAGTCAGCCGCTCTAGGAGTCTGCAGGAAAGAGTGCTGTATTTCTTATTTTATGCTGAAAATAAACTCCCAGACAGATGTGCTTGTATCAGAAGGGTTTGCCCACAGCAGAACAAGACGTGGAAACCCTACTCAGAATGCCCTCTTGTGAAAGCCTTGCCTTGCAGACCAACAAGGATCAGTGAGAGGGTTACAGGACGCTGAGGCTGGGTGAGACAGGGCCAGCAGTCAAACAGCTGAATGGCTCCAAGACAAGCCTCTTTCCTAGGGACTCCCCTGTCATCTCCAGACTGGTTTCTATTTAGAAGCCGCCCAGCAGGAGAGCCACAAGCAGACAAAACTTGCCACCTCAAAGGGCTCCTGGAATCATCCAGGAATGGATGAAGGCTCCTGGGAATGAACTTTGGCTTTGGGGGTCATTTGGGTGTTAAATGGAGAGATCTGTTTTATGGGCTGAGAAAGGGGGAGGAAAAGAACTTCCTTAGCACAGCTCAGCCATCACTGTGGGGAACGAAAGAAGGACACAGTCTTGCCTAGTCCAACTTCTCTGAGTGGGGTGAATAAAAAAACCCCAACCAAACAGGAACACTCCTCTCAACTGCTGTAAATTGATGGGGGAAGGAAGAAGAAAGGGAGGAGCAGGAAGTGGTAACTTATTTGGACTCCTGAAATGAAACTCCAGTGCTCACAGAGTTTCATAGCTCACCACTTGTTTTCACCTGGTCAAAAAAACTGAAGCAACAATTCAGGCCAGCATTTTGTGCTCTGTGGTTGCTACTGGACACAACTTCAAAATCCAACAAAAAGAAAGCTCTTTTACTTGCAACACTGGCCCTTTCCCCAGAGAAATCCAGTCTTCTTTGGCCTTTAAAGCAACCACTTAACATGCTTCATCATCCCAGAATTTTTCATCTCTCCCTGCTCTTTCTAATGCATATATACTTTTATAATGGGCTTTTCCATGAACTCTGCTGACTTGACTGAAGTTGACTGACTATTTCAGAAACAATTTAGACACTCCTGCCAAACACAGTTCCCTGGAAACCCAGCAAGGATCTTGTGCAAGGTCAAAGCTGTTGCCTGCTCAGGTAGTGTCACTCTAGGGTACTGAGAAACAAACACAACCATAGAATCATAGAATCATTTAGGTTGGAAAAGAGCTTTATGATCATCAAGCCCAACCATTAACTCAGCACTGCCAAGTCCACCACTAAACCATGTCCCTAAGTGACTCATCTCCATGGCTTTTAAATACCTCCAGGGATGGTGACTCAACCACTTCCCTGGACAGCCTGTTCCAATGCTTGACAACCTTATGGTGAAGAAATTTTTCCTAATATCCAAACTAAATCTCCCCTGGGGCAACTTGAAGCCATTTCCTCTTTTTTTCTTGTTACTTAGGAGAAGAGACCAACACTTAACTCATCTTGCCTGGAAAAGCCTCTTCATTTAAGGATGGCATGAACAACTGTAGATGAGCAGACAGGAAGGATGTAAAATGCTGAGGGTTCCAAGTTATGAACGAGCTCTTTGTCTGATTCTTCCCTCCACAGCCCTATTATACCCATCAGAAGCTTCCTGCAATGCTCCTCTGGTTGTACTGCACGAAGCCCTCATCCTTTTTCCCATCATCTCAGTGATAAGTACTCCCACAAGAAGTTTACTTGCAAAAAATACATGCAAAATTTCTGCATGCCCCAGGGTCCAACAGCAAGTAGAAGAACATAAAATAAGATGGGGTGCTGTCCTTGCCTCCTCATTTTAGCTATCATTTTGGCACATGCCAGAACATTACCCCAAGCAAAACATAATCAGGTAATGAACAGGGATTTGCATGCAATTCTAGCAGTGGGCATGACCACAGGCACTGATCACTGCAAGTTATTCCTTCCAAGGATCTTCACAAATTCCATCTTTACATACCAGCTGCACAATAAATGGCTGCAAGACCTAATGTCATTTGTAGTTTTAACTGGATTATCAACTGAGGTGACACAGTAGTTGATGTTTCTGCACAAAAACATGTTTATTACAATGATGTAGAACTGACTCAGAGCACAAAGATGCTTTGAGGTTTTCCTGCTTGATCAGCAGATTCAAATCCCTTGTTGCCAGATTGGCATAAATTGCTCGCCAGTCCCTTCCCAAGAGACAAGCTTTGACTATCTCTCCTGACAGCAGTAACTAGTCATGTACCAATTAGATGTGCATCCTTTCCAAAAACAGCGTCACGAACACCCAAATAGAGTATCTTTGGATCTTACAACCCTCTCATTCCAGAAGTCAGGCTTTTGAAAATGTCAGGGAAGATATCCTCAGCTTCCCTTAACATGCAAAAACCCTTCCAAAATGCACACTGAAGAAAAAAGGGCAAAGCTAAAATAAAGACGGAACTGCAAGGTACAAACAGAAATCATTTTTTAGCTATCTTTAAATATTTCTATTTTTACATGCAATTAGTTCTTTCATGTTCTTTAGGTCTACCTCTGCTCACTTTAAGATCAAACTGGCTTTTTTTTGCCAGCAATTCATTCAGAGCCTGCTCTCTGCCACCCCTCTCCCTCCCCACCTGCAGGCAAGCAGGGATCTGGGCCTCACAAGACAACTGTGGCGTGGGTGTTATTGGCTGTCTGTTTTGGCAGCCTCTCATCCTTTCTTCCAGCTCTGTTTTGAAACACAATCTAAATTAAAAAAAATAAAATAAAATAAAAAATTTAGACATTCCTGCTCTCCCTACTCATATCGGCAGCACTCCCATCGCCACAGCCTACAGCACGGCTGCAAAAGGAGCAGTACTGGGCAGGCTGGCAAATGTTCAGCAAAGGAGAAACTCTGAGGAAAGGTACAGACTTCAGGAGGGGCAGAGACAAAAACCAGGGGAAAGAGGGCCAAGACGGCTTGGGCCTGCTCTCTTCCACATTTAATAGCATTAGGCTCTAACATGTAATTTGGACTAAAAGACTAATTCTTTCCTGTGGTTTGATGCATGTTAGCATCCCCTTTTTTTATTGTTCTTTAATAATATATTACATAACATTCTGATACACTAATTACCATCTCATGTCATAGCAATTTTATTAAGAGCTTATACTTACAAATATCCATTCTGAAAAGATTTCAAGACTTTTTGTCATTTTCTCTGAACTACGCTTGTTGAAGCACTGGCAAACACGGTCTGATGCTGCTCCATGCAGCTTCCAGTAACAACACATCTCTACACAAAGATGTCTCGTGAGCCCTGGGAGTCAGGCATGGATTCTTCTTGCGTTTAGTCTCAAAGACTTGTAAACAAGTTACTTTTAGCACACTAGGTTGTGATTAAACACTGGTAACACAGCCCTATTAAGTTCCTGTACCTGCTACAGTTCCAAATCCAGAAGCAATGCCAAGAGAGAAAAATTCCTTTATACCAAGTAATGGAAAATTTGTTAACTATTCTGCAGTTAGTGTTTGCTCATTAATATGTTATCATCTCGCCAGGCAAGACGTGGTACCATGAGGTATTTTTCTGTATAAAATTGCTAATGCCATCAGGATTGTCCAAATGGGATCATCATCATTAGAAAGATTACAGGGTGAGGAAAGTGATTACGACAACATCTCAGTAGAAGGATTACTAATCACAAGTAGAATCCTGGTACAAATCTCATTCTCTGTATACAAGAAAGGACACAAAACCTTTTTAACATAATTTATATACATTTATGGCTTTATACAACAAACTGTCAGGGATTGTTCTCATGTGTCTGTAGAAGTACATCAGGCACTTTTTCTGAAAATATCCACGTATGAATTTTAATTTTGCAATGTGACTAAGTCAGAGCAGTGAAGCGTTGAAGAGCTGTCACACCACTCGCAAATAGAACTAGCAGTATGTACATGCCAATCTCTCAGATATTGCTGGTTTGTGGAACACCTTCAAAAAACAGGCCAGTTTTCATGTCGAATAATTTGCTTTTTGCTTGCATAAACCATGCTGCATCTCACATTATGATTACCAAAATAATAATAATAATAATAATAATGAGAATACCTTATTTAAGATCAGTCATAAATTAAGAATCCTAGCAATTTCATAATGAAAATAGGAATTTCAAATCAGTAAAAAAATAAAAAAGTACTAACATACATCCAGTGGTTTAACAAGTGCAAATTTTATACTGTTTTATAATTGGTCCAATTTTGACTTCTCAGGGATGCTCTGTTGACTTAAGCCAATAATAAGCAATATGATTTTTGCTTATAAGTGTAGGCAAACTGTCAGTTTATCAAAGCAGAGCTTTCCAATTAATGCACCTACTACCTAAACATATATCATATAGCTATATTATGGAAACAATACATCTTTATATTTAAAATATCTGAACAGCTCTATAATACAATAAACTTTTAATAACAGTACAAACCAGAGAAAAGTCAAAAACAAGGCTGCATAGGTAAGATCATCTGCACAATTCACAAACCAATCATTTACAACAATTCTGACAAAGTTACTCCAGAAACTTGGTACTTTTACTGAAAAAGGATTTATAACTAGAGGTCACATAATGTTTGTTTTCAAGGCAGACAATATGCTCCTTCACCAACTTCACAGTATTCCAGAACTACAACTGCAAAACATTAGAATGGCACCACAAAAAAAAAAAAAACAAGAACAGAAACAAACAAACAACAAAAAAAAACCCACAACAAATGAACAAAAAAACCCCTCAAAATCAAAAAAACTCCAAAACCCCAAAAATGCCAAACTGACCACGCAGCCCAAATCTCTGATTACCTACAACCATTTTCTCACCGTAAGTAAAAGGGTTTTCTACAGACTGTTGTAATTAAGGAAAGGCTACATTTATGTTATTCATAGTTATAAAAGGAAATGAATAAAATATCTGTTTACAGGAAGTTATACAGTAGCACTAAATAACAAACAAGAGGTATATTGTTAAATGTAGCATGTTCAGCTGCATCCCCACGGACTACAGCATTGATTACTGCTTTCTTTGCATGCAGACGTGGATTTTATGACTACTCTGGCCTATGTGTATCAGTGGCTATTTGGGAGCAAACATTTCTGCACATGCAGCAGACAGAATGATCTTCAGAAACTCCTGTATGAGCCCTCCACTTGCTCCACTGCCAGGATTTACTACCATGTTTCAGAGACTGTGTATTTGACGGTGAAGATGCTACTGGAGATATTTGCCTGTAAAAGCAGGTGGCTTCATTGAGGCTTTGGCACTACGAATATTTGACTTTGCTCGAAACAAGTTCAAAGATCAATTTCACGCTGGAGAAGATCCTGTATCACATCAGCCTCTGGAACTGCCTGACAACCGTAATAGCGTATCTAAAAAAGTAGGACCAGCTGTAATTAGTAGTGATTTAAGCCCAACGGGGAGCTAAATGTTAGCACATCAATAAATACACTGCAGAGCCTTACGAAAGTCATAACAGGATCATTAAATATATGGCTTGCTACTAAACTTCATTTACTTGGCACATCCCGTTTCCTTCCCCACCATACGCCATCACTACAGGGAAGATGAGTTTCAATTAGGACATTTTCTGGATGTGAGCTATTTAAACAAAAGAAAAATCAGTGTAAAAATATTTGTTCCTCCCCTTCTTCGTAACAGCCAGCCCCAGCAAAAAAGCTCCTAATTCTGTCAGTGCATAAAAAAGCTCCAAGGATTTCTATCACACAAATGTTGTGTAGCAAGCAGTGAAAAGACAGGTGAGGCCTGTTATTCACACATCCATGAAAACTGCACCATGCAATTACAAGAAATCAGAAATCATTTATTCCAAGACCCAGTCCTGAAAATGCTCAGGTAGCTGTCAATGTGCCTACTCCAGCAAGAGCAGGGTTTTCCACAGAAACAAGATCTCTGTTATTAATGCTCTCCCCTACCCTAAACCTCATGCATTTGTATTACTTTGCCACTTACTTCATCTTTCTTTTCGAAAAAAAAGTAATGTTTTGTCCTGCAATAAGGTCAAAGTTTTAGTCTCCCACTCAAAAGTAGCATTTTTCCCTCTTCAAATCTACTGCTTTACAACAGAAACACTGATGAACCCGAAAACTAGAGCTAATTAAGACAAACGACAATTTTGTCATTAATTTTACTACAATTACAAATTTTCTGCAAAAGGTCCTGCTCTTGAGTGCACAAACATTATGAGACCTCCATGAAATAAATATAAATGTGAAGCATTGTACAAGCATCTTAACAATGAATACTTAACACTTTGTGGTAGTCAGAGTTAAAATGATAATAGAAGCAGATGACATTTCTAAAAATGCATATATAAAACTGATTAAATATTTCTAAACATAAAGTTGTCTATATTTATACATCACACAACAAAAAAAGGGACAGAAATGTTTTGTATTCAAGATCCTTATTAAGCTTTTCCTTTATTAGCACTCCCAAGTGCTAGGGAAATTTATAAAAACATGTACTTAATCCAGTTAAAATACTGTACAAAATGAAGAGGTTATGAATGCTGCCAGATCTCAGATTTATTTTTTTTTAAAGTTGCCTATGTAACAAAAGTAGATTTTAATTATAAGAAAAATAGCTTGGAAAGTATTCCAAAAATTATCTTAAGCCCAACAATAAAGTGATTAATCTGACAACGAAATCCAGATATATTCTTGCATAAATTTACATGAATACAGGTAACTTATCAAATGGCATTTAACCTACTGTTTGCTTTGAATAGTCAGTGAGTTTAGTAGGATCATATTTAACAGGCTATTCTATTCCCATATGAAATGTGTGGCAATTTTGAGTAAAATAATGCAGTTCATACTGCTGCAAGGCAAGTCCACAGTTATCTCAATTCATCAAAACACAGGTAACATCAACGAAGGTTAAACTTACTTAGGGCATGAGATCATCACAGTATTCTTACAAAAGTTTATAAACTTTTCTTGGACCAAAACAGATAGTCTTAAAAAACAATTCTTCTTCTACAGATCATACTGTACAAAACTGAAAGCACAACATGATGTAAGTAAGAGTCTTTGCTGTGATTATATGGTGTAGTGAATTTGGCACTTCAGAGTAATGAAATTTCCAATGGCACAGTTCTTATCTACAGCAGCACATAACCTGCAAACCTTGGGCAAACATCCTGTACAGGAAAATACTCTCTCTGCTGCCAACTCTGACGAAAGGAAGAAAAAAAAGACCCCAAAAAAAGTTAGTGCATGCGCACAGCTTTGTCAAGAGAATTAAAAAGAAAGGTGAAGGACATCTTTGTACTGCTTTTCTCAGTTCCTGCTGTCAGACAAGTCTGGAGAATTTAACCATAGCCTAGGAAGAAAGAAAAAACAACAAAAAGAACAAATTAACATTCACAACAGATGAATAAATCTATTAAAATATGCTCAAACTAGCTTTAAGATACCTTAAATGGGGAAAAAAATGTATTTATTACTGGCTAGTAACCAGCAAGTTTTTTGTTTAAAACATCAATGACAAAACATTAGTGCTCCACATGAAGTAGGAGAAGCTGGTACTTGACAGTCCTAATGCACCAGTGCCAACCTGATTCTCAAACTAACAAAGGCCTGGAAAGTGACTGACTGTTACCGAGGGAGTTCACATGCCAACACAGAAGAACTCCCAGATTTTAAGCATCTTGACATTTCTTTCTTTTCCCTTTAGCTGTTTTGCAGATTTATTATAAAAAGCACAGCTTACCTCCTACTACATCCTAGCCTGACACCCAACTGTGTGTGGTTGTCTTTACGCTGTGCTGAAAACTTTGGTTAGGCAATACACTGTCAAAGTTAAAATCTAACGTTTCTCCATCCATAAGGTCATTACGGATAATCGACTCCATGTCACAGTCCAACCGTTCAATTAACATGTCATCTAAGTCACTGGGAAGCTTCTCCTGGTGGAGGGAAACAATTCCCACCCTCCCGTAGCCATTGCAACTGTTAACAGGGGCATACGGATTCATGGCATTCATCTGCATCGGGTGACTCATAGGCACTTGTAACGAAGTCTTCACTGTCGACAGGCGATTCAGCCCTGATGTGTGTGACATGGTGTTCACTGTGTGTGACAAGGCACGGCCATTGACTGCAGGCGCTGGCTGGTTATGTCCCTGGTGAGGGCGGGCGTTAGGGTTCATCATTTTGTTGTGGGGTGGCTGGCTGCCATAATTCGGCATCACCGAGTTGGCGACCATCAGCACGCTTTGGCCCAGCGCCCTGCCACCAGCCTGGGAAACACCGGTGTCCACTGACGCCAAGATATCATTGTGCGGCGGAGAATCGGAAGTCAGTAACTCCTTCAGGAGTCCCGCAGGACAGTTATATTGGCTCATCGATCCATAGCTTGATTTACCGTCTTGGAGAGTCTGCATAGAAATCTGGGACAAAGAGTTCATGCTAGCTTGAGCGTAAGTGAATTTCCTGTAGTCAGGATTTGGTGAACCTATACTTGTGGTCGAGGATGCGAATGAGTAACCTGGTGTTTGCTGCATCAGGGTGGCAGATGAAGACTGGGTTGACACAGTCATTGATGTATTAGGCGACAAGAGATTGAGATTATCCAGAAGATTTTCCATGTTCTCAGAATTACTCATCTCTGAAAGGCTCGGTAGAGTAGAAGTCATTTTGGTGGTTGATGATGGGTATACCATGGAGTGCACATCCCCATCTCCAAGGTCATCTTGCTCTGGCAAAATAGGAGAAAGTCTTCCACTAATTGTGCTAGCATTAGAGCTCGTTCTAGGTCGAAATGTACTCCAGTTATCAAAGTCATCGTTACTGTGAGAGCTGGGACTTGCAGGCCACTTCGAGAACTGTGAGCCGGGGCTATCACCATTTCCCTCTTGACCAGACTGAAGGGCTGCTTTTTTCTTGGCAGCTCTGCCTCTGCTTTTGGCAAATTTGCTGTTGTTATCCATGGACGCTGCTCTCCTCCTAGGAGATTTGCCACTCTTCCCTCCTTCAGGATTGAGCATCCACCAGGAACTCTTCCCCGTTCCTTCATTCTGCACTCTGATGAACTTGCTGTGCAGAGACAGGTTGTGACGGATTGAATTCTGAAAAACAGAATAGCATGTAAGAAATGGAGAAGACATGCATCTTTTATGGCATACTAACAGCTGCTTTTGTAAGCATACTCTCATTTTGTTAGGAAACACGGGAGTAATCATTAAATAAGAAAACATGCCAGCCTGGAAACATCTTTTATCAGCTCACCGCTCTGAACCGGCTGAAACAAGTTTGCAAAGAGTCGCCATGTCAATTTGTCTGTCATCTGCCTCAATCACATCTGACATTATAAAAAGTTAAATAAAACTGCAGGAACTGTTCTGCAATAAAAATTCCTCATAAAGGAGACAAAATAAGCCGGAAGATCAAGAAGACGACTGAAGATCTCATTATCAGTTTCACTCTAATGAGTGAACTTGACTGTATTTATGGATTTTTAAAAAATTATTATTTTACACAAAGTTCAGGAATGCTAGATCCTGTTCTATGGTCCTTATAATGGATTGTCATCCTGCACATCCCAAAACTCTACAGACGTGCAACACACAAACTGTCACTATTGACACGGAGCATTAGTGAGGTTTATATCACTTGTGTTATGAGACAAAATACATATAGAAAAGCAGTTGAGGATTAAGTTCTAATTGTTATAAGCAAACATCATAAATTGCCTGAGAAATCATAGAAGATAAAGGAATGTAAAGAGCATAGACAAGCTTGTAATGAAACCCTCAGTCTTAAAACCATCCTTCTCTTTCAAAATCAACATTTTAATGTGCAAAATTGACTCTTCAAATACCTGAGGGCACCAGATACCTTGTGCCAAGAATGACCAGAGGTACTGGAGCTTTTTTTAACCTCCTCAGCCATGAGTACTGTTTCATGTTTTGTTCTTAAATACAGACAAAGAATTAAAAAAAATTCCAAAATGGAAGGCCACAGGCTGACCTGTTAACAAGAGACTAATCTTTGCATTACCAAGCTGTAGATAAACCTATTTTTCCTCATATAATTTTCTGCTGAGCACATGCAAAAAACATTGTATCAACAGAAAGGTTTTCCTGTATCTTGACACAACTGCTAACAAAAGGCAGAGCATGGCCTCAAGGCACTGGCTGTTCAACCAACCAGCACAGCACTGACTCGAACCATGTGCCTAAACTCAGAAGCCTTTACAACCTCTCCTCCAAAGAACCATTTTCACAAGTTAGCCCAGTTAAACAACTCCCCATCCCCGGCAGTATTCAAGGCCAGGCTGGATGGGGCTTGGAGCCACCTGGTCTAGTGGAAGGTACCCCTGCCCATGGCAGGAGGGGTTGGACCTAGATGATCTTTAAGGTCTCTTTCAACCCAAAGCATTCTATGACTCTATGATTACTCTATGATTTGAGTGTTTCCTTACTCAATTTCAAAAGGAAGCCATTCTCCTAGAAACTGTGAAGTAGGACTGTATCTCTTCACTTCAGGGAACCTTACAATCAAAACGCCATCTTTGATCTAGCAACAGGGTGCTAGGGAAGGCCTTGCAATTTTATTTGCACCAGGTGCAGCTAACACACAGGGAGGGTAAGCCTGGAAATCCAACTTCTGGACTTGCCCGCAGCCCCAGGGGCTGGCCGAGAAGCCTCGTGAGGCCGGCCTGGCGCAGCCCGTTGTTTTCACTCAAGGGCCACAGCCGAATCTGTGGCTGACACAAGTCCAGCACTAGAAATGTCGCAAGAAAGTTGCTCTGCACGGCTGTTGATTTAAAAACCTCCTGCGCCAGTTCGTTTTTTTACTGTATTTTGTAAACATACCCGGTTGGCTCAGGATCACTGTTTACTATCAAAATAGGCATATCAAACACACAAAACATTGGTCAGGGAAAACACCGTGATGAGGCTTAGCTCCCTCTTCTCTGCTACACAAGCGTTAAATATTTAAGAAATCGCTGCTATTCCTTAGTCATCAAAAATGTTATAATCTGGTATTATTGTACCGAGGACATTTGAGGTCGCTCTTTGAGTAACAGAGCTGTCTCCTACCTCTGCCAGCAATGAAAAAAACATTTTCCTAACAGGAAAAGGTTTGCAGCCCAGAGCTTGTTACATAAATTCCTGTTTTTCACGCAGCCAGCAGGACATTAAAGAAGCTATGATTTACTAACTTGGAAAAAGTGTTGAAGAGGTAAATCTTGTGAAAATATGCACTGCTGTTAATGATGTTGTGTCTACAAATCCTTGCCAGATGCAAACATGACCTGATAAAAAAGTATCGTTTCAGCAGTGGATCTTGGCAGTCGGAGGAATGGCGCAGCTGTCAGTGGCTGGGGCGCGCGGCAGCACCACCAGCCCCGGCACGCTGCTGAGATGCCTTCAGCCACGCTTTTCACCTGGACTTCGAAGCAAAGCCTCCCAAAACCTGGCCTGAATGACTCCAAAAGCACGCGCCTGCATTTTGAGGCGGGTCTTCACACAGCAGCAGTTCATGCCAGATCGCACTGAGTGTAACTGCGCTGGCATTTTATCAAAATCTAGGGCAGGATGGCAGCAGGGCTGCTGCCACCTGTGGAGTGCTTCCTGGGATTGAGTTTTTGCCTCTGAGATAAAGTAAACTTACTTCAGCATTCAGACCAGGAACTGTGGCTATACTCATTGCTAATTTGTGATTTAAGACTCAAAATATGCAGAACCGGTATCAGCTACGTGCAATGTGAACAGCACATCCCAGCTAATAAAACTCGTGAAGCCAAGAAAATTATTCCTTTGAATCTACATATTTATATCATTCATCTGTATTTCTGACATTTCCAACAGCTCTACCGATACCCAATACTGCATTTAAACCCAAGATATAAATAGCGAAACACGCAACGTAAGTTAAACTTGACTAATTGCTGAGAAAAATTATATCCCTATCACAACTGAAGTTGAAGTATTTAATTATTTTTTTAGCAAATCGGGTTGGTGTTTTACTAAACCTGAAAAAATTCAGGTTTTTTCCTAAAAAACTCAGTTTCTCCATTAAACCTGACAACATTGCACTTACTGAAGTGAGACCATAGAGTGACACTGTCTTTCTTCCACGCCAGACCTTGGAGCACCAAAATCAGAGGGATGCAGAGCTCCTCTGTAACCCAACTGCAAACCCATCCAAGCAGGACCAAACTGTGGATCTGTGACTATCCAGGGAGCTGCAAGATCTCAAATTTGTAAAAGCACCTGCAAGTGCTCATGGTCTCTCCCACCCTCATACTTTCATCCATGAGCATAGGCAGCACTCATCCAGCCACAGTGCCATGCTAGCCATCAAAAGCGAGAGTGAGGAACGGATGTGACAGTCAATACACTTTACGAAAACAAGTGTATTTGCTATCAAGGAGCACATTGCAATAGAGCACGCCATGGCATCTCAAGGGAGATTCACAAGTAACTAGTAATGAAGGTAGGAAGGAGTTGGCCTCCGGAAGCAGACGGAGTCATAATAGACTGCGAGGCCATTAGGAGCAACGCTGCTTCCGTAACACACAGGTCAAGGATTTCCATTAAAATTAACAGTCTAATGAGTGCCCACTAAGTTTCAATTCAGATGACAACCCAGGAATCCACTGCTTTCTACACCTCATCCAAGCGGATGGTCTACACAAGTTGCCAGCTTGTTCTACCATCAGCTGAAATGACTGCCAATACAGACTGAGGCACAATATATTGACTGAAGTTCTCAGATCTCTTCAAACAGTATCTGAAACAGATTTGGAAGTTGGAAAGAAACTTTCAGGGAATACAATACTCAAGATTGCTTTTGCAAAAGAGGGGAAGCTTCTTATTTATTAATTTTATCTGACAGTTGTGAGGACACCAATAGGAACATGCTCAGGAAAAAAATGTCAGGGTTGAGGACTGGTAGGAGAGAAGGTCATACAGCTAACATCCTCACTGTTGGGAGACGTCTGCTGTGATCAGTGGTTGCTGGCACATGAGCCAGCTGTGGTAGCACATCCCATTACTGACAGCTTACAGCAGGTTTCTGAGCCACCACAATCTCCCTGTGGCAACAACACCAAAGCAAAAGTTTCGCAGCAGAGAAGCAAAGGCCCCAGGATTTCCATATGCTCTTATAAAAGACATTCGACCTTTCTCTCTAGGTCTTTGTATAGGGACTCTACAGCAGGTCCAGATGTTCACGTTATCCTCCCCGTGGGGCCTCAGTGGCAAGCGCCCCTGTAAAAAGAAGCCACTAACACTCCCAGGAAAGTGTGCAGAGGCCAGGAAATTCTCCAGCACACTTGCTCACAGCCCATTCAGCATTAACAGCCGGACAGCAGCAGCAGGGGCTATCCATGGCAAGTGGCACCATGTGGCATCTATCCAAGGCTAAGTTAGATCATGCCTGGCAGAACAGGCAGGCTTGCCTGCAATAGCTACACCGCCTGCACCCGTTTTGCTGTGGTTTCCAACCAGGCTGCCAGATTTGCAGGGGCTTGGATGAAGAGGCCGAGAAGGAAAGAAAACATCGGTAACTCCAGACCTACCAGAATTTCCTTTGGTACAACAGTCTGGTGTAAGGCAATCCTGTTTGTCTTACTTAATAACTATGAAATACAAAAAGTTCAGATGCTGATGCCGCACGTGGAGCGTGGATTTACCTCAGAGCTAGTGCTGGACAGTTATAAGCACTTGGCCTACAGACAGCACACATTTCTCTCTCAAAAAGGTTCCTGTCCTGACACTACGATGTTCACCAACACAACCACACATCTGGCTGCAGTGTAAGAGGCTTCAAATGCTAATGAAACAGCTAATTTTGCCACCCAGTTGTGGTATTTTTTTATTACAGCTCAGAAACCTCTGTCATCCAATAAGGGCATGGATAGAAAACATGTCACTTAGCCTCAGGTCAAAGAGTCATATTTAGAAGATGCTGGAAATTTGCCACCTGCAGCTGCATGAAGGTGGAAGGGCAGGATTTCCTCCCAAACATGTCATGCTTTTTTGGGTCCTTTGTTCCTGGGGAGGTGCTTTTGTTTGACTTCATTTTTTCTCCTGCACTGTTAAACAGTTAAGAAGTATCAGCTGGGAAAAGTGAAAAAATACTTCCCTCTTCCTAGGGGGACCTTGCACTGTTTCTCTGTGCTTTCCATTACACATGGTGGCAGAGCGACAGTCTTTCCCAGACCACCACCCATGAAAACACCACCTCCAAACATGGAGACACCTCTATAAACTGTTCCATGTGGTAAGATTTCAGCAATGCATACCTTTTTCCATGCATGAATGTACCAGAACAGGACGGAGCGCATGTTATTGCTATATGGTTGCTATACGTATCTCCTGAACACAGAGGGGCTTTCTGTGGCCATATGTCAGTGGCATTAATCTAAATCCTGTACATTATGCATTCAAGTCCACAGATTTATACTATCCTGTGATTCCCTCTCATAGCTGTCAAAGACTAAAAAAGTCTGAACACTGAAGGTTCTCAGCCATCCTGCAGGTTGCATCCTGCTGCCACCAGGGACTGAAGGGGATTTCTCAGCCACTGGAGTTTCCTTCTCTGGATCACGGTAACATGCAGGAACAGAAAATGCATACCCAGTTTCAGACACTGATGTTTAAGACTTGGCTATGCATGCTTACACATCAGAGCAGGCAACTCTGCTGACATGTATTTGAGTAACTCCCAACTGCTATACCCTATATCCTCTTCCTCATTTTAGGTAGACTCCTTGGAAGAACTTTTCCGTAATGGCAGTTTGGACATTTCTAGTTAGATGATAACACTGCCTACTCTCCCCACACGGGCATTTAGAAAGAATGAAAGTAAAAACCATAAATAAGGTTCACCGTATGTCAAGTGTGCACACAGGGCAAGCACACACCTGGATACTGTTGCACATACGATGACCCCAACCAAAACTTCTAACCACTCTTACATCTTCTGTACCTCCAAGAGAGAGACAGGGCCATAGCCAGGTTAACCATCACCTACATCAGTGCCAATACTGTGTTTTATAACTACATTTTTTTCTTTGAGTACAATACAGGCATGATGCATCATCAGCACAGTGTACACCAAATATATAGACGTGCTAGGATTTCAAAGCCAAGGAAACTACGTGACACTGGCTAGGAAAAAGAAGAGACAAAAATGCACATGAAAAACACGAGATTTTTAAATTAAGTTTGTTAAATAGACTTTCATCCCTCTGGTAAAACCATCTGGGAAACCAAGACACCCAACAAGTTTGTCTAAAATCTATCCATTTTCAAAGGTGAAAGAAAGGCAACAATAAGAAGGCACCACAGCACAATTAAAAAAAAAGAGAACAGCCATCAGGATAAATGATGGCTTCATTTATCAACTTCATTTGTAATAACATTAAAAGTTGTGAAGTGTAGAAAATAAAGGAAGAAATAAATATCAGATAAAAAAATTCAAAGATAGAAGGAATAACTATTTTTGGTGATCCAGACAAATTCTAATACTGCCTTTACAAAACTGATGCTGCAAGCTTTCTATTCCAACAGATGGAAAACAAGTGTTTCACAAATATAAGGGTTCCATATTTGTAAATAAGCATTTCTGTTTTCCACAAATATGGAACATATATATGCGGTATGCACATATACAGCTCATGATGAAGAAGCCTTTCCCAAGTTCACTAGTGACACAGGAGGCCAACACGGACGCCTCAGAGAAGAGGAATGTTTCAAAGTCAGGATGCCCTTAAACTAGGGCTTCTTCTCTGCTCTCCTTAAGCACTCTCAGACCTCTGGCCTTCACAAGCAGCCTGTGCAATTACATCAAACAGCAAAACAGGAGGACTCGTGAATAACCTGAGTGACCTGACTGCAAGACCCAGGTGCTATCACAGAAAAGCTGGTAAAGGACTCAATTAATAAAACATCAGAGGTCGGGGAAATAATCAGTCTATCAAACCAGTCCCACAAAATACTGGCCATTGCACATCCTAAAGTCTGCATCTTTTGTTCAGAAAAGGTGAGGGAACACCTGCATTGTGCCAACGCCAGACCGAATGAATGATAGTGCAGCCAACATGAGCACCACACACCACTGCTAAGGTGTGCTCATCAAAGGGGTTAAAAGCATTGGAATCATCTGCAGGGGACGCAGGCACCACACAGCCATAACAGTCTGAGGAAAAGCTGTCCTCAAATGAAGAGCAAAAGCAGGTTATTGCAAGGAAAACATGAACTGCAATTACAGGCAAAGTTTATTAAACTGAAAAAAAAATAAATTTTGAGTAATAAAGTAGCAGTTCATCCATACAATGCCAGAATGACTAATAGCTCAAAATTTTATTCTGCAGCTATAGTAAAGAGAGACTAAGGGGTGTTTATTTTTTTTTCAGCCAGTGGGAATAATTATGATCAGTAGGACAAAAAATGTTAATCACTCATTTCCTGTTTAACAGACAGCCTGCTTCACCTCTGCCACTCTCCACTATTACACCCAATTCATCACAAAGACTACAGCACTGTTTATAGAAAGCTTTCCCCACTAGCTTTTTTTCTTTCTAAAACTAAGCTGCCTTTTATTGACATTCGTTAGCTCTAATGAAGAGGTACAAACATGTATACATGCTAAATATATCAATGCTAATTAGACCAGCAGATCATCTTAGAAGGAACACTGGAAATATGTTCTTACCAATTAGAAGCAATAAGGTCAGAAGTAGGCCAAGGTCTTAAGTGCGAATTACAGAGGTGAAAACACATCGTAGTCTGAAAATAAGGTTGATTTTTTTCATTGGCCTTTGAGTGCACACAAAGAACTTCCAAGAAAAAAAAAACAAAATCAAAAACCCCAGATATGATTACTCAAAAAGTTTTAACTGGTTAAGTGAAACAACTGTGAAGATCCTTGCCCAAGAAGCCACGTAAGCCTTACAGACTAAAATCCCTGCATAATGACCAAAGAAGACCTTTGCCACTTGTGTAGGTAAAGGCACAAGCAAACCTAGACCTATATGTTTGGTTTCAGCTGGATACTTTATTAGGGAGCTGCAGATCCTCATTTTCATGAATTAAGACTATTTGATTCCACAAAACTACTGATAACCTAAAGGGTCGGAATGATTGCCAATCAAGCAATGTGCTGCCCACAGCAGTTGAAAATGAGTTAAAACTGAGGCAGGTAAAGCAAAGCAGGATGTACTGGAGACATGGGCTAAGTTCATGACACTTGCCCCATCCACCATGCTGCCCATGGGCTGGCCACACCTGGAGAAGCTCAAGGGCTGTCCATATTTCTTACCTTGAGAAGCAACATACCAAAGGGGATGTATAGATCCAACAGTATAAAAAGTTGTGTTGACTGAGCCTTTGCATAGAATACCAAAAAAAAGGAAATATATCTCCTTATTGAACTTGTATTAGCATAGCAAAGGCAGTCTTTTCATTTACCAAGCAAAGGACTGAAGGACTCACATTCTGTGGTCATGGATGTCACTGAATACCAGTTTTCCACAAACAAAGAGTCAATGAAAGCAGCAAGCTTCCTCTGCAGCAGGGCTAGCTGTGCCCAACAGGAAATCCCTGGCTTGAGGAAACTGCAAGTCTTGTGAAAAGAAGGGCAAAGCCTTTTATTTACAGGCTGAACAATATCTTAGGCTACATCTCACTATGCATTTGATCTTTATTTTGACTACAGCAAGTGCAAGGATATACTAGCAAAATTTTAGTATAGTCCCCAAAACTACAAAAAGAAAACTAAAACGAAGTTAACTGGAATTTTTTGTTTGGTTTAGGGCACCTTTAGAAACTGTTTAGTGCATCTAGTGGTTAAGATGCTGAAGGTTTCATATTTGTAAGGGCACAGTGTCAGCTTAAAAATAACAATCACCCCCTAAATTTCACCTAGTTTTGTAAATATCTGATATTTAGTAGTAAACAACAGAAATTGAGGAAAGAAGAAAGGGACATTTCTCTTTCCTTTAGTTTCTTTTGCATCTGAATACATACAGTCCAGTACATAAAGTCACTGTTTTACCATTTATGTTTCCTCTAGCCAATTTACCCTTTATCTGTCTCACACATGAAAAGAAAACAAAATATAATTCTCCTGTTAACAAAGTAGTAGCAGAAAATAATTGATTTCTTATGTTTTTATTAAAATAGCTTAAATAGGATCATATTTAAGTTCTCTTTAAACTCCTGCATATCTGCAAATATGTAAA
Source organism: Cnemophilus loriae (assembly GCA_013397755.1). Lineage (NCBI taxonomy): Eukaryota > Metazoa > Chordata > Aves > Passeriformes > Corvidae > Cnemophilus > Cnemophilus loriae. The sequence continues at coordinate 558,145 of VZTF01007525.1, forward strand.
GGATATTACTTTATACAGTCAATATTTGTTCATTTTGTATTCTTTTCTTATACCCCAAATTCACAAGAAGCAATTATATATTTTCAATTACTTTTCTTTGTACATCCCAAAGAGGCACCATATAAACTAGGTATTATGTTTCTCCCCAGCTTCTCAGAACACAGTTTGCCTTGGTACCTATTTTCCCCGACCACAGAAGCAGGTCAGACCACCAGCACACTCTCTTCACGAGAGCTGTTTCCAATTGAAGTTTGCTCCCACAGCCTAGCAGATTTTATGTAACAATTTACTACTCCAAGGCCAGCAAAAAACCCTCATCCAAACTTCCGTACAGCCTTTGGGTATATTCCAGCATGCACTGCCCCTCTCCACTGTCTGGCCACTTGCAGCCACCCTCTTTCAAAAGGTGAGGTTTATACTTAAAAGGGATTTTAGTTGATTTTCTTGGGACTCAGAGGACTCCTGAAGGGTGGCTGCACTGCTCATGCCGGCGTCTTCCTCTCAGCTGCTGCTTTCTGTGATGTTCTTCAGGCCGCAGTTCAAGAATCGCTGGCACTCATCACTGGGTTTTATGACATCTGTTCAATATTGTAAAGCCAGAGTCGTCCAATCTTGCAAAACATGTAGCACTAACTCTGAACAGTTACCCCTAGACACACTCACAATTTTCAGGAGGCTATGGGAGGCAGAGTACTATTTCTCAGAGCAAGATGGGCACCCAGAAGAGGGAAATCTAAAGGGCAATTTCTTCCCTCACACCCATTTTGGAAGCATTCCTAGTCCCTCACTACAGTAGGCTGTGCTCTGTACTTAACAGACCCTTATTAAATCAAAGAACTATTTACAATCTACATACTGGCAAGTCCACATTCCCATAGAATGTCATCTGGCAACAGTGATTTAAACCACCATCTCTGTATTTATTTGCTTTCCTCCTTGACAAACAAGAAAAGCAAAAAGGACAAGAAAAAGCCATGTTTTTAATGACAAGAATGGAATTAACAGAGTAAAGCCCAAGAGCTCTGATGCACCAGTACTCATCACAATACCCAAACATCCTTTTTTTTTTAAGCAGTAAAATACTATAATGAGAAAAATGAAAAGGAAGATTTAGCAGCACCATTGTGGCTTGAGATCTTTTACGTCCACACCTGCTGCTAGAGGTGCAGGACCATGCTGGACACAAAATAAGACAGCTTTCAGAGTGGGACACTTGTGCAGAAATGAGCTTTGTTAGACGTTTTGGGTGCTAGATTTCTCCTGCCAACTAGGTCTAATTAATTACCCCTCATTACTATTTCTTTCCATTTGATATACACAAGGAAATTGGCCTTATCACGGCTGCTCAGAGATCAGACCTCATTCATTCTCCCATTCCCCTGGACAGAGCCGGACACAAGGAAGCTATGGGCACAAGGTGCCTTTCACCAGGTGGAATTGGAGGTGTCCCAGGAAGGACATTGTATCACTCTTATGAGTTCAGAAAAGACAACATCGTTTTTGAAAAGTCTGCCCTCCTCTATGCTGATCCCTGAAACCCAAAAAGCTCTTACCAGCTTCCGAATTAGGCTCCTTCCTCCTGGAGGTCAGAGTCTTCACGTGGTGCAAACCTCCACATCATCGCCCCAATCCCCCTCAACGAGAAGCTCACGTGTAACTGGGCAGCCCGAGCCTGCCAGCCTCAATATTCAGTTTTAAGGACTGCAACAGTCAGATTCCCAATCACGAAGCCTGCCAGGGGCCTCCCATCCTCCCATGCTTTTGCCCAAAGATGAGGAAGGCAGTGGAGCTTCCCTCCAGCTTTCCCCAGATACGCATTAAAGCACATTAAGGCAAAAGCACAGCTGACACTGGGAGCTAAAACGCCCTAAATCAATTCAAAGGGGTGCAACAAGGAAGTCTCAAGTTACTCTACAGGGACTTGCTCAGTATTCGTCTCCTGACAGCTTTTGCTTCTTTCAAGTACTGCAGCTTAGTTCTTCCTCTTGCAGACAGTCAGAGAGAGAAGCAACACAGCCCCCTGCGTAGCTCCAAAGATGTGAGAACTCTTTAACTGAGCTGGTCAGAATGGGGAACTCGTTTCAAAAAAATAAATAAAAAATTAAAATTTACAGGACGTTAACTTATGTCAGATTAAAAATAGCAGGAATGTCAGCAGTAGAAGCTGTCATATGCAATAGCTATCAAGACACAGGAAGTTATTTATTCTGTGGGTCACATAAAGCCCTCTTTAAAAACAAGGATGAAACAGAAAAAAGAAAGCATGTTTACTTAAGCATGTTTTCCATATTATTTATCTAGCCAATTTCGTTTATGAAATTTTATAATAATTTGTCATTGATACATATTTGGGTTTATGTCCACAGATCTGTTAAACCACTGGCAACTGCAGGAGACACTGAAGCCCTCACTGCTCATGCTTAATTTTTGGATTGTTTTCAGTTTTGAAGATATTGCAGGGAATTTTCACACATTTGGTTTTAAAAAGAAATTAAAGTCTTCCCCCGGAAAGTCAGGTGTTTTCAAGTATTTTGTTTGTTGATTATTCATGTAATCGTAAATTACTCAGAGTATTTGGCAGGCCATGCCTTTCTCTGTTAAAACATTTGTTTTTACTTTTTCAGTTATTGTTTAGATCCTGGTCATAACATGCTCCAGGTTGTTTTGAACAGCCAAGAGGAAATTAGCAATATTTTAACTTATATCACACTGTAACAAAATTAAATGCCTACGCAGCAATATGCTGCCTATTCAGTATTTTCCACTTTCTTCCTGTCCGCTGCTGGCTCACAACAGCAAGATAATGCACAATTTTACAGTTCTGCAACCTGTAAAACACAGGCTCACAAGCACGCTCAGAACAAAACACAAAAACGAGCAAGAAATAGGATATCGCAAAAAAAGAAAAAAAAAAAAGAGGGGCAGAATATAAAGTAAACATATTTGCTGAAAGCTGGTTTTGAAATCATAGGAAAGCCAACAAAGCTCTTCTGAAGTCAGCTCACATGCACCCAGGCATTGCAGGTGACACAGCTGGCCGAGGCAGAGCCCCAGCAAGGCAGTGTTTGCCTACATTCACCCTGACACCACAGCAGAGAGTTAGGAAAGAGACTTTGAACTACGTGCCATCACTGCTGCTCAGCAGGATCATGGCCTGCAGTGGATGTGATTACTAAACCCATCGTGACCTCTAAAAAATGCCCCATGGATTAGAAAAAATAGAGGCATCGTTCCAAACACCACACAATTCACACAAAAGTCTCTGTGACGAAGTAGAAACTACAGAACTACATTTCAGAAACTACAGAACTACATTTCAAAAAAATTCTCAAGGATTCTTTTTCTATTGGTTTAAGTTGAACATTGCATTTTGAGCATTCAATTATCATGGAGAAGGATTTCCATCTCTTCTCCATTAGCAAAGTCTCAGGAATTTCTCCTCTTTTACCTAGGAAGGAGAGGGAGATGAAGAAAAGAAGAACATTTCTTCCAAGACTGGCTTTGTAAAAAAGGTACTTCCGAAACTCAGTTTTGGAGCAATGAGTGAAGGAGCTGGACCTAGCACCTTGAAGATATCTACATATCAACTGCAATTTTAAGAAAGTTTAGTAGCTCTTAGACACTCTTTTTAATGAAATTCTCAAGGCATCAGAGAAGTTTAGGGCCTACCACCTTAAAACACATTCTTCAAATAATGGAAACTGCCAAAGCAGCCATGGGCTCAATCCAACTTTTTCCTCCTCTGTCAATTATTCAAGGACCCCACATTCATTCATCCACTGGTGTCTACTTCCTTCAATGCCAAGCATTTCTGGGCCATCTGATAAGGAAGTGCAGAGTTATCTTGCTCAAAGTTTTCGTAACAACAGCAGCCATCCTGTATACACACACACATATATATTCAACACGTTTGACTGATTTTCCAAGGAGAGTAGTAGCTGAGTAACTTTGATACGAAAAAATACAAATCTCTGTGTTCCACAGCTCTTTTAAAAAATTAAGTAATATTTTAAACTAAGAAGATTGGGGTTTTTTCTAATTCTCACATATTTCTGCCTATTTTTGTGTTAAGTTTTTAAATGTGAAAACATTCGAGACTGAGCGTAATCCACCAAAATACAGAGATACATATTCGCCTCTAAGGAGAATTGAAGAGAAGCCTGTGATTTGTACAAATCTCCTGGCTGCAGTGATTCCTGTGCAGTGTGGCTGGCTAATAAACACCACAGAAACACGCTTACAGCAGATTTAAAGGCCTTTTCACTTTAAGAAAGAACTTGCCAGAGAGCAGCAGTGACAAGGCACTTGCTTCCTGGCACAGCTAAAGGCACACCACGACTTTTGCATCAGATTGCTTGACTTCTCTACACTGCCACAGAGGCTGCCCACATCTGAAATAGCCCTAACCATGTGGATTTCTAACGTTTTTAATCAAGTCTATTGACAAACTCACATTCTTTCTATTGTAGCTGTTCTCAGCTTGTAGCCCACATACTCTTCGGGGCTCCAAAATACTTCTGAAATCCCTCAGAAGGCAGCCAGGGGAGGTAGCAGCAGTCAAATGTCCTCTGTCTGTTTGCACTGGGCTTTCCTGTAATCCTGGCTTAAACACACGTGCATCACAGGAAGAAAACAGACAATTTTAAGTTGCTGACTGTAGAAAAAGAGCAAGAACCACCTAAGATTAAACCTGGCCCCCAGACTTTGTCAAAAGGCTGACTTAAAGGATAAGGCCAAAGAAGATTAACTCAAGTACGATGTCAAAGTACATTCAAACAGCAGCAGCTTCTTGACAAACACTGAGGGGTTGTGAAAACCAGAACATTTAAGAGGAGGATTCATAACCCTGCAGTCTGTGCCTGAAAGAAAGCTCTCCCAGCCCAGGTTCTGGCACTTGGTAAACTCCAGCAAATAGTTCTAGTTGTAGTGATGCAGCACAACTCACTGAGCCCATAACCAGAAATGCAGACAACCCAGATGACTTCAGAGTAAGAAAATCCTCTGAGAGACACACTGTTCAGTGGAGAAGGTGACACTGCCATTCTTCTGTGCACTACGGGACCAGCCAGTTTTCCTTTCATCTGACAGCAGTCAGGGAGAGAGGCAGTAGCGAAGAAGTGCACAGTTCATCCACCAGCAACGTTAGCAAGGTACAGGGAAAGCAATGGACACTTTGGCTGCCTCCTCTCACTCCTGCTATGAGGGGCAAAAGGCTTCTGGAATTATTCCTATGAAAAACCTATCAGCTCCTCACACTGAGGGACCAAACAACAACAGGTCACAGGTCAAGAAGCTCTACCAGTTTGGGGTTCTTCCCAGGTCTTCCCAAGAGAGTGAAAAGACAGGATAGGAATAATCCCCACTAACACTGTCAACAGAGAAGACCATGGCTTTAAAGACTGTGGCTTGTATTGTACAGCAGTTTCATCACAGCTGCATGACAAGCCACAATAGATACCAGTCACCTGGTGGGAAGGAGTATTGACTGCCAAACCAGGGAATGCTTCCCTGAACACTTTGGGTTGCCCAGCTCCTCTGAAGCAGTCATAAGCTTACAGGGTAGTAGGAGCACCTGCCTCTGGTAGGGGGTCTGCCACTCAAGCTGTTTCTGCTTCAGATGAAATGAGGAACTTGCAACCTCAGCAGCAGCTTGAAAATAGGAAAGCTGTAGCTTCAAACAGACAATCAGAGAGCGCTCCACGAGAGCTTCAGCCGAACACAATCCCAATTCCCAAGCACCACCCACTAAGAAACTCAGCCAATGCTACAACAGCTCCCCCCTGTAGAAGATACTGCTCCATACCTCAGGGGCCATCCCCTGAATCTGCACACTAATGGACTCAAGCCCATCACTGACCAAAACTTTCCTCCTCTTTCTCCTCCTGCCCACATCAAATTCAGCTTATTTCTACTGGAATGATGACATCCCCAACATCAAGACTGAACACTGGCACTTTCCTCAGTGAAAGAACCAATTCCCCCACACCAAAAAGCTGCCAGTAAACAGGTTTCAATGACTCAATATACAGACAAAACTTACCCGACTCAAGTCAACAGAAACTTAACATTTATTTCTCTATGTTCAACACACATTTTTTTATTGATGGTATTAAAATACTAAAATTAATGCTGCTAGTTAGAAAAGGCTCCAGGGAGGCCTCACTGCAGCCTTTCAGTACTTAATGGGAGCTTTTAAAAAAGGTGGAGAGTGACATTTTACACAAGCAGATAGTGGTAAAACAAGGGAGAACCGTTTTAAACTAAGGGAAGAGATTTAGATTAGATGCTAGGAAGAAATTCTTTACCCAGAGGGTGGTAAGGCTCTAGAACAGGTTGCTCAGGAAAATTGTAGATGCCCATCCCTGAAGTGTTCAAGGCCAGATTGGATGGTGCCCTGGGCAACCTGATCTAGTGGGTAGCATCCCTGCTGATGGCAGGGGAGGTTGGAACTAGAGGATCATTAAGGTCCCTGCCAACCCATCCATGATTCTATGACAGTTCTACCATATGAAGACCTGCTCTGCTTTGGTGCAATTTTTCCTTTGCCTATATTATGATTAGATCTTGTTGTTTCCTTTTTTTTTCCTGAAGATTAGTTTATTATCCATTCTACAAGCCCCAAGAGAAGAGAAAAGGCAGTGTGAAGATTAAAGACCATAATAACAATGGCAAGTCACACACACAGACAAGGCTGTCACCCTTACTGGTGTTTTAGTTTCCCTCCCGGATGCAGCTCTCCACGATGAGTTGAGACACAAAAACCTGTGGGGCACAGTAAGCTGCCCTCCGTTATCTACAGCACCATTGGAAACAGGCACTCCCACCAGCCTCGTGCCTGCTTGAGGGTGGAAAGCTGGAAGGAGAAGAGGAGGGAGACAAAGAGGTGCCTGGCACCTTTGCTGGAGGTTCGGAAAACACCGTTTTCTCTCGGGCAGAGAAGGAAGCAAACAGCAAGCGCCATTCCTCAGCCATAGCAGCACGCACGCACATGCACACGCATTTCCTCCGGCTTCACGAAAACAATGAAGTGTGGGGAGCCTGGCTCTTACATGAAGCACACACCGGCTATATATAAAATAAGGAAAGCAGCTGCTTCAAAAGCTCAGTCACACTTTTATCAACAGGGCTTTAATTAGTACCCATCTGCTTCCTGTTTTATACTACAGAACTGACTTTCACCTGTTTCAGCAAAACACCCCTTCCCCCAAATGGAAGTGTGCACACACACGAACACACACAAAAAGTTCACAAACACCTTATGCTTAAGTAATTAACATCTGAAATCCTTGTTCTGAGTGTGTGGGCTATATAATTGCTTTTTTAAAAAAAATTTGGCTTTGCCAGAGCTATCAGTTTTCACAGCCAACACCTTTAAATTACACACCTTAAATGCTTCACCATTTACTTTAACTCATTGGCACTCGGGGACCCAAAGGACACTGGAGCCCTGTTGTACTGGCACCGCACTACAGAAAGGCTGCCCAGAGGGCTCGCAGTGGAAGTGTGGGTTTTTCCTGAGGTCCGTCACACACATGAAAGGATTTAAATAAACAATGGCAAGGCTGATAGTTTGAATTCATTCTTAACTCACCCCATTGTTTGAAGAGAAGAAACAACACGTAGAAGAAAAATATTACTGAGAGAGGAAATAGCTTCACCTTTGAATTTCCTGACATTTTTCCTCCCACGCTTTTCCCCTTCACACATCAATTATTTATTTATTTTGCAGGGAGAAGACAAGTGAAAGTTAAGTACACCAGCACAGCTACGTGCTGTCAGACCTGCCCACCTCTCCTGCACAAAAGAGCTACAAGCGCTTGAAAGCTCGCCAGGAGCAAGGTATCCAGAGAGCAAAACAAGAGGAAGCAAAGCACTAGGAGAATGAATTCCTTGCCAGTGACTGAGCAAGGAGCACCACTTGCCTGCTCCTAGGCCCAGCTATTGGAATGGGAAGAGGGGCAAGTGCCAAAAGGATCAGTATTCATTAGGTCTCTACATTAATTTTTTGGGTATGCAAAGCCTTCTCAAACTCAAAGTTGCTCATCACAGAAAAGAGCTTTTCTTAGCACACCTTTAGCATCAGCCACCACCTACAATGCTTATTTTGCCAAAATAAACCTGGCAACCACACGACTCATGCTCCAGTTTTGGAGTGGGAGGAGATCGTTCTCTCTTTACAGTTAGAAACCTCATCTGCAACAGCTTTCCCAGATGCACAAAGCTGACCTAACTCAATTAGTTTTCTTCCATAGCACCTTGGAGCTGCTTCCTGAGTTTTTGGGTCTGTCTGTCTGCAGGGTTCACGAGACTCAGCAAAGACTGAAAAGAAAGAAAAAAAGTCATTCCAGTGAACAGAATTACAGCAGTTACCCGTTTGACGTAGCTATTCATGGTGGCAGCATGAGCAACCAGCCTACAAAATCCTCCTGTGCTCCCTACACAATCACCCAAGGGGAGATCACGGTGCTGGCAACACCAGAAGGGGCAACACTAACAACAACCACTTGATTCTAAGACTCAGTATTCAAGGGAGCATTCTTTCATACAAGAAGGATAGAGAGAGATGATTTGCAAGGCTAGGTAGTGACAGGACAAAGGGGAACAGCTTCAAACTGAACGAAAGTAGGGTAAGATTAGATATTAGGAAGAAATTCTTTACTGTGAGGGTGGTGAGGCACTGGAACAGGTTGCCCAGAGAAGCTGTGGGTGCCCCATCCTTGGCAGCATTCAAGGCCAGGTTGGATGGGACCATGAGAAACCTGATATGGTGGAAGGTGTCCTTGACCACGGCAGGGCTTTGGAACTAGATGATCTTTATGGTCCCTTCCAACCCAAACCATTCTACGATTCTGAATGGGTACCCTAAGAAATGTATTTGTAGCATACTGCAATTTGTTACTGAAACAGCACACCAAAGTACCATCTATCTCCACGTACATGAAGAGATTAGTGCAGCATCACACGAATCTGATGAAGAATACGAACTGCCATTCAAAAGTAAAGATCAAACCTTGCTTTTAAATCTCCAACTTATAAAAGTTCTCAGCAACTCTTCTGCTACCTCGCCGTCTAGCAAAGGCAGGATTTTGTACACACACTAATGGAGGTACTAGTGAAGGGAATGAGCTCTGTTGCTAGAGGAAAAAAATCAAATGAAAACACACAGATTTCCAAGCACAATGAATGCTCTGAGCATGTGAAATAGGTGAGAACGGATGGAGCAAAATGAGCATCAAATGTGAGAACTCCAAATACGTCTCAGAAAAGTAAAGGTGGCTCACTTCTAACTCAATTGCTTCAAGGACAGAACAAACAGATGCACTAATCTCTTGGGTTGTGTTTTGTTTTGTTGTTTAATTCATAGACTTTATTAATTGATAAACCTGAAAAATCAACTTTTTCCTTAAAAAAGGAAAAAAATTCTTAACCTTGTGTTTTCACCTAGAAGATTACACCACCACTTAGATATTTTTCCATGGTATCTCAAGCAACATATTACAAAACTTCATCCAGGACTGAAACAACAGATTGTCTTAAGAGCAAATGACAAAATATTTGTACCAGAAATCCTGGCAACATTGCATGCAGATGGGTTTCTGAAAAATGGGGTTCCAAGAATAAGTCACCCATGGTTCCAAAAATAAGAGTTAAACTCAAACAAAAACTAGATGTTCACTTTGCAGGCCCTCCCCAGGGTCCCACCCTCACCACACACGACACACTTGCTAACCACAAGCCTCTGAAGTCTGCGCTTCAGCTAAACACACAAGGCTGGAGAAATGCAACAAAGGCCAACGTCCTGGCTGCATAACCCAGAAATGACACGCTGTGGGGTGGTGGTCAGCCATCCCACTGCCGATGGACTCAGACCTGAGTATAGCGGCAGCCCCGAAATCCGTGGCCACCATCTGCGGGGGTCTGAGCTGTGGCAGGAGAGGGATCATCCTATCATGCAGGGCCAGGAACATCTCTGCCTGCAGCTGGAATGTGGGCATGCTGGTTGGGTCTCTCAGGCTGCCAAGGCACAGGTCAGATGGTCTGCAAAACCCTCACCCTCCCCAAAGCACCGAGGGAGCCCATGTGCATGGAGGCACAGAGACGCATCACGCTTCAGCGGGGGGCACCAGAGCCTGACTGCACCACAGCAGGAACAGATGTCTGAGACAACTCTCATAAACACGGATGGAGAAACTTAAAACCTGCACGTTATTGCTCCACCTCCCCTTTTATAAGGGTAATCAAAAGCAAAGTTCATTGGACGGTAGTGACCTTTCTTAAGTGATTCCTGGGCTTTGGGACACACTGCTTCCACGCTGCTTTTTTTGGTTTTGATAACCTTACTTAGCCAGACAACCATGTTTACTGTATTTTTTTGCTGTTTTTACGGTCAATACATACTGACCTGATAGGGAATCCCAGGATATTCTGCAATAAGAGGAAGAAAACAGATCCTTGATTTAGAAGACGTATTTAGTCAATATATTTCCGATCCCTGGAATCTAGGGCCTTCAACAAACTTTCCACCATTAGCTTGTCCATCTTCCTTAGAAATGGCCAACTTCATACAGATAAATACTGTTCATAAAGGCTATGCAAAGCTAGTGGTGTTTGGCAGGAGACAGGCACACATTAACAGTTCTAGCCTGAGACAAAAAAGCTAACATATTTTTTTTTTAAATTCAGCACCCATCTGAGACCAAACTTTTCCGTTAAGATGACTAAACGACTGGTTTGAAGCGATTTGCATAAAAGACTTAAAAAATGTAACATGGATATATGGGGGAAGGAGAAGTGAAACAAGAATGGGATAATGACGTTTCATGATAACAGAGAGCACTACATTCTGGTGCACATAAGAAAACAGTGTCCTCCCTTTCCTTTCTTCCCCTCCACATTTCTCTCTATATATGAAGTTAACAAAACTCTTTTTTCAGCATAAAAATCAGGGCTTAAACTTAAAGCTCAGTCATACACAATAGTCCAAAGGAATATGATAAGAGGAATAGAAAACAAACTCAGCACCTCATAACATCAGCAGACACATACATATTTTTGGTTATAATAATTACAAAGTCACACACTGAAATTTGTTCATTCTTTCACACAGCATAAATTCCCAACTTACAATCTCGAATTTTCCAGAAAAATCAAAGCTGTTCATGTTACTAGAGCAGCCATGTAGAGCATACACAATTCTCACCATATAATTAGTTCAAATGGCAATTACACCAAAACTTACTTTCTGAACATCAAAAAGCCAACAAGTCATCAAGCTGATGACTTTAGAAATTCAACCACTTTCCGGCATTTAACTGGCTCTCCATCATATTCATCTTACTTCAACCAAATACGTTTACTTGTGTTGCACAGTCATGTGCCATTTTTGTTGCTTCAACACATTTAAGACTTTTTTAAGCCACGGTGCAAATATATCTTTAAAAAAGACACACACAAGAAGGCTTGAATTAATGCGCATCCAATATATACTTGTTTTGAGCAGGTCAAATCACGGGGCATCTGGGCATTGCAATAAGAATAAAAAACTAACAAGAACAAATACAGTTCTTAGAAATTCCAGCTTTTTAAAAATACTAAGTACATTAAAATCAGCATTTCAGAGCCATCAGTGTAACAGTAACCTGAATGATAAAGCACTACTAACCCTCAGTTCAGTTATTCCATAATGGAGAGCAACCCTTTAAAAAGAGCCTAGATATTCAAAGCCAACATTTAAATGTCGCTATGTCCCTATGACTGCTAATATATCCCAAAGTTTGATTTACTGCTAGTAAAACTCTTAAGCATAGCTGTGATGAGACATCTTTCTGCATCCAGTTATAAAGATCATCTTATTTTTAAATGGATTCATTTAACTTCAGTGTCATTTACTTCTGTAGTATCTCAATCGTGGCAAGAACATGCTTCTGCTTTAGGCCACAGATAGATGTCACATTATAAGAAGGAAGAAAGAAAAACTAATTTTCTGTATTAATGCAATAAGACCTCTCACTTCTTTCCATATAGTGATGTTACCTGTATTACACCTCTCAAAAGGGGGAAAAAGCATGTTCTAGAAACTTTGTAATAGCAGTCACTGGACTCACAGCCTCCTAATCTTGCCAAATGGTGGCTGCTTCGTATTACAAACACAACCACAGACAGGACAGGGTAACACCAGTGGTGCCCAGATTAGGCTGGTCATGTCACCAAAGCCAAAAGGACCACACCAACCCACCAGCAACTATATCACTTCTCCCTGCCTCCAACCCAACCACTGGCAGCTTCTTGCCACCACAAGCACAAGGATGATTTGGGCAGTGTATTGCTTAAATGCCAGGGATGGAGTACACTGGAGTAGAGACATAAGGAGTTATGCCAAAATTCCCAGCAACCAAACTTGCTCCAGTTTATTTTCTGTGGCTTCATCTGACTGATCTTTCTCAATAACCCTGCCTAAACTGATGCAGAGCAGCTTTGCAAAAAAACAAATCACCCCACAACTGTTACCCCCTCACGCAAACCAAGCCCAGGCTATTTAAGAGTTCAGACCTCTGCACCTAACAAAGGTCAGCTTACAAGACTACTTACGATTTTTCTGTTGTCTCCTTTTGTATGTTTTCACTTTAGTACTTAAACCTGACTACACCCTTTGGACCACGGGGCTCCCTGTACAAGGGAGCTGTTCATCCAAGTTCACCTACGTAACAAATCAGATCTCAACATCATAGATCCACCATAATTTTCTTGTGCTGTGGATTATCCTGTCAACCCAGGGACTGCATCCCGTTCTAGAAGGCCTTCTGCAGAGGAGGAAAACCAGCAGCCTCTCAGTTAAGATGACATAGCAGAGGACAGGAACAGACAACCAGTGATAAGGGAGCAGCATAACATTGAACCATGAGGGAACATCCATCTGCAAGGGAGTAGCTTGAGCACGCAAGCAGCCCAGCCTGTCACCAAGGTCTTTAAAACACCACAAAGAGCTGAAATAGGCTTTTAAATGAGGAAAATGAAGCAGTTTTGTAGAAGGTTTTTCTTCGACAAGAGACCACTGAAATAGGTTTTGTACAGGTGCATCAAGTAAGCAATGCAAACAGGTACTGCAGGCACACTAGAGGCTGGTGTGAAAGTCACAGGAGCGAGTAAAAGTGGAAGGGAAAACAACAATAGGGTTAATGAGGCCCTGAAAGTGAATATGAGACATTCAGATCCGATGTGACAGACAGGGGAGGGTGGAGGGGGTGGTTAGGAAGGATGCGGCATGGCCCACTTAGGGATATGGGGTGTTAACTCTGCAACCACACTGTGAATGGATACAAGCATGGTGCTTTTCTCATGGTTAGAGGCAGAGTTCAAACACAAAGCAGCTTCTGACTTCTCAACGGTGATCTCCAATTTGTTTGAAATGTGCTTCAGATACTTTAGCAAAAATAGAAAGCAGTCATCTGCTTTTGTAACAGCACCTCACCAGGTCTCCGGCACTATCTCCACTTTTCCCTAGGGGATCACCATTTTGATGTTTTAAGAAAAGAAACGCCTTTACTGTGATGGTGGTCAAGCAGTGGCAAAAGTCGCTCAGAGAGGCTGTGGAGCCTCTGCCCTTGGAGATATTCAGAACTCAGCTGGATCTGGTCTGAGCATAGCCTTAGCAGATCTAGCTGTGGGCAAGGGGCTGAACTAGACGATCTCACGAAGGTACCTTCCTGCCTCCATTACCCTTTAATTCTGTGGTGTCTCCCTTAGCCTGTCTCCACTGCTGCTCATCCATATAGCCTGGAGGCCCTACACCGCCATGGGAGGGATGGCCATTTACACTGTCTTAAACATCACTTTGATCCACACTGCCTTTCTGCTCTTTTAAAAACTTGGCCCACAGCAATTCCAAAGGAACTGCACTCTCCGTATTTTATGAAAAGCATAAAAGATTTTTAAATATTAAACGGAAGATTACAAGGGGCCTCATGTTCCCAAACCACCTTGGACACTGACTCATCACTGTCGGAGCTTTCCAAAACCATGTCACTGCTGCTCCACTGTACTCTATCCATCCCTTAAAACAGAGCTGGCCCAGCACAGCTTCAGTTTACACTGCTCTGGAGCAGGTTTTGGTGAGACAGTGGAAATTCCCAGTAGAATACAGTCATCGAATAATGACTTCTCTCTAGAGAACAGGATAGACTGAAGAACAGATGGGTTAAGGAGATATTACTGTTTCACTACTCTGGAAAACAGTGTTCAAACGCAGTCGCTGCAAGCTATATTTCAGCTACTGTACGTTTAAATCACCCTTAACAGGCCCAGAGCATCCCCAGAGCACACGTCTGAGGAGCTCTTCTCCAAACAGCAGCAAGGCTCTCCTCACTCCCTCTGTGCCCCCAGGGACATCCATCACCCATAAGGCTACTCTGAAAGGATCTGTGGTGTCCAACTCTTCCAGCTTCAACCTACAAGGACGTGGTTGGGAGGCATCTGGAGGCTGGGTGACAATGTTCATGGTACTCTGGAGCTGCAGGGCGGCTTTATGGTCAGAGGCTCTCCTTCTGGCAAAAGAAAGACTGCAGAGAAAGGAATACACTGGTCAAAAAGATAATTAAGTCACTGGCAAAGCAACTAGTGCTTTGAGTAAGGGAAGGTCACCTAAAACTGTATCAAAGACTGCAAGTATTAATGTTCTTGATCTCTATACTTTTAAACTTTTATTGGCCTGTGAAATTCTCTCTCCTGAAGAAATTACACAGGCAGAACAAACACAATTATTACAAAGTAATATCCATCAATAAAGACAGCTAAGCAGTTTCCTTTAAATTAATTTGCATTAAGCATTCCAAAAGCATTTCTTTTTCTGAAGAAAACGTTCAGTATAAATTCTAATTCATTTTCAGCTCATTACCTCCTGATGCATTCAAATGCCATCGACAAATAAAGATGAGAGAGAAGAAATATCATTTCCCTCTTCTCTCATTTATCATTATGGAAGCCAAAAAAAAGCTACAAAATCTGTCTTTACAGCAAAAAAAAAAAAAAAGGAGGGGGAAAGAAAAAAGGAAGGGGAGTCAAACGCCACAAGCTGTAGCAGTCCCTCAGAACATAATACAGTTCTTAATGAAAAGAATGCAAATAGCTGTCCTAGTAGACAGCTTTCACAATGGACTAATTAATTAATTAATTTTTAAAACAAAAACATAGGCGAGAAAAAAATTCAACAGTGAAATGAATCTATAGATCATTTTGATGAACCACAGCTAAGACTGTGCAGTATTGCTACAGATTTCTGAAAGAAAATTCCAAGCATGTACACAAAAATCAGACTATTTTGATTTTTTGCCAAACAGGCTACCTTCCAAGAATAAAAGTGTGGGGAAAAAATGCTAGTACAGTGATAGAAAAACATCCTAACTTCTCACTCCTAAAAAAGAGACAATCTGAAGATAAAATGAAAAGGTTGACAACTACTTGGTGGATCTTAAAGCTCAAGTATTCCAAGAACCAAGGTGCAATAATAAGTGATGTCATCTGGAGAAAGGGGATGAAAAGATGAAAAAGAGTGCCTAAAAAAGCACCAGGATTTTCCTGAGTGTTTATCAATGGCAAATACTAGAGGCAGCCAAATTTATTGATAAAGGCATTTTTCTGTTAATTACTCAGAAAGAAAAAGTACTGATAAACTTTAAACCACTGTTTCACTGCCAAGCGATTTTTTTTCTTGTGGGGAGGGTCTGATAAATTTACTTCTCCCGTACTGTTTTTTTTCCATGGACAATGCAGGGACATCTTTAATACGCAAACTATGTAGGTTCCATTAACCTACACGGAACATTTTTAAGTGTAATCAAATTAACATGGTCTCAAGCATATCAAGTCCATAAATTCTGAATCTGCTATAAAGCAAGAGGCACTTAATGCAAGTTTCTGTTTGTAAGGAACCGGGCAGTACTCGATGGTGTAAACACGGCCACCTGTCTCTCTCTAGAGCCTTCACGTACTGCGCGAGAGCCAGTGTGAACATTTGTTCGCCTAAAACGCTCGGCATATGGTCGAACTGACAATTTAATAATATCTTGATAAGGATGCTGCCAGATTTTTGGCGGGAGATAAGCATGTTTTATCATTAAATATTTGTACTGCAGTAGCACCCAGAGACCTTGAGCAGAAAGGGCCTGATTGTGCCAGGAGCAGAGGGTAACCAAGTCAGTGACCGACAGAGCTGACAAGCCAGGACAACCAGGCTACAAAAAAAGACTGAGCGGAGTATGTACCACATGTACTACACTGGAAACAAGTCTTCCTCCCAAATTCACCTACACCTATCTGTTAAGGCTTCTCCTACAAGTCATAATTGATCTAGAGACATAAACTGGGAGGATCTACTCTGCACCAACTTCCCACCATGCTGAGAGACCACCAGTGATGTTCATGGGGGAGAGGACTTGTTTATCTTTGAAAACCAGGATTTTGAGGCAAAATCCAAGTGTGCATTAGTTTTCTGGACATAACAGCTAAAGGCTTCATTAACAGAAGCACACACTGAGGTTCTGCTCCCCAAATAGTTTCCTTTGAAGAACTGCATGTAAACATTGCTCTCCCATTGCAGATCATTCCATCTGCAAAATTTATAGTTTACCCTTATCCGTGATCCAGCAAAAATCCCTCTTCCTACTTACAATTCCATGAATGCTTTTTTCATTGTTTTCAGAATATCTTCTATACTTAACAACCAAGTGAAAAGTGAATAGAAGAAACAGATTATGCATGAAATCAGATCTTGGGGTACCTTCAGTCCATTCACACTGCTAAAAGCTGAGATAGCTACGTACACATTACTAGAAGAAGTTTCCCCAGGCTGCATATAAAATCTAGTGGCAATCCCGTAAAAACAGAAAACAATCTCCTGTATACCGCAGCTGTCTAAATCTTATCCTTCAACCAATATTTCCTACTTGGTTACTTCCTATAAAAAAGGGGCTTTATTAAACCATATGCTGGGAGAATCAAAATAACTATGACTCGTGGTACAGAGAAAATGAGAGAAACAGAAGTTTCTATTTTAAAAGAAACTGTATACATAGAAACTAAGCAGTAAGACTAAAACAATGGAGGACCTCATTACAAGTAGAGATGTCTCACGTCTGATTCACCCTAATCTTTGGACAATGGCACAACACATTTGCTCCAGCTTTAAAACCACAGCATGAAAATAACTGCTGCAGAAATAGGATTTGAGCACATAGGTCTGCCTTCGCAGCAGCACCATTATTTGTGTATTGGCCATTTTACATGGTTCTGGTTTTTTAAACATAGACACATCATACACAAATTAGCAAGAGAAACACTACTTTTTAAATACTTAAGTTTATAGGTATGTTTAAGATATATATATGTATGTCCTTATACATGTGTGTATATATATATATATATATTCCTTAGATGTTAAGATGAGGCAACTCTCATGTTAATGTAATGTAAGACGAGGCAATCTTATATTGCACAACAGCTGGTAACACCCCCTTTCCCATAGCTCCACTCCCAAAAGAATAAGCAGAGGCAGGCTTACATAACTTACTTTCATCCAAGGCTCATACCAACACACAAATTCTCAAATATTTTTGCCTGGCATGTGTTTTCAATTGCTTTTTGTGTATCGCATTTGCCCCAACTTCATATTTAACCAGAGGTTTAGCTTAAATAACCCCTAGTTTTTTAATGTGCCTTTACAAACCCCGTTCACAGCTGACACTGAACTCTGTCCTTACTGATATTTGCAGACATGTCTGCACATGCAAGGTAGCCTCACTCTGCCTTCTTACTTCTAGGACTTGGGGTAGTATGCAAAAGACATCATTTCCAAGAAGGCTTGTAATGATTTTAGTGAAAGTTGTTCTAAAAGACCAGAGACCCTTATTGCATTTTTTTAAGGTAGTCAACGGGATTCACATTTTTATTTAGTAACTTTTTTGTTTCTGCCTCTTAGCAAGAAATATGACCGAAAGCTTCAATAGCAGCAAGTACCTTGATGAAGATTCTCCACTTGCAATATTTAACAAGTATTTTATGCACACAAATAACAGTAATACTACATCATATTTTAGGAGCCCGATGTGACAGCAATAGCATTATTTCTTATTCATTTAATGTGACAAATTAAAAAAAAATAAAATTTAGTATTTATGAAGATATATGCACAACTTGAAAATTCAGTGTTTCAGTTATCCATCTACTTTAAGTCATAGGTGCACGCCTTCAACAAAGTAAATTCAAAGCCCTTGCTTTAACATCTCGCTTAAAGGCGTTCTACTGGATGGATGCATGCCTTCATCTTAAACTCTAATTAGAATAGATCCCAGGCAGAAAAAAGACTGGAGCAGAAGGATCTCAGGCCTAACTCCCAAAAGGCCACTTTTATATTCTGAAATTCCCATTTAAAACACCATTTGACTGCAGTCAGGTAATGAAAAGAGCCTGTAGGCAGTGCCAAGCGCATTCATATTAATTGGTTTTAATCCTGACATTAGGACTGATAGGTCAAATATGCCCTGTTCTTGCCAGCTACATCTCATGGATCCCCTGTCATGGGATACTGCCTGCCTCCTGCCTGTACATCCTCCTTCCCCAGTGGGTGAGAATGCCAGGCACAGCTTTCCCTGGACAGACAGCAATACCAAGGGGGGAGAAATCCTTTTACAACTGGAGCTCCTCCCCACTCCTTCCTCTCTGCCTTCACTATCATTGTGCTGTAAAACAAACTGGAAGGGAGATGTCGGGATAACAATCACAGGAAGAGAGTTTGTGACAGCCTGGCCGCAGAGTTATGGTGCCCCGAGATGGGAGGGCAAAGGTTCATGCAGGAAATGATGCCGAGACCAGGACCCTGCCCTGGCTGGCAACAGGCCTCTCAGGGCTACAGGGTTTGGGAGGAGGAAGTGTTTTTTGCTCTTTACCATTCTGAAGAGCCACTGTACAGTACAGGCTGCAGGATGTTTGCATTTACAAAAGATCTCAAGGATTCGCACTTAGGAAAGCCCTCTGTGTGTGGCTCTGCACTGCAGCACAGCTCGCAGCAAGCTCCGCAGCATTTGAGCACCATGCACGGAATTCAAGCATCTCCTCTCTCACGTGAGTCAAGAAAAATTTCAGCATCTCCTCCCAGAGAAGAAGGACTTCTCTGGCTCCCAAGACGCCTTCCAACAGTGGCAACAAGTTAGTCCATTTAGGAAAAGCATCTGCCAAACCAAAACAGACTTGCGGCTTTCCAAGGGACTCGGGTGCATTTGAGAGCTGCTGCAGCTTTCAACACCACTAAACACTGACTACAACAGAAATCACGCACTAAGGAACTAAAAAGTGTCTTTGAAAAATAAATATGTTTCTTCTAGATGATTCAGAGTACTGTGTGCTCTAAGTTTAAAAACTCCCTGTGAAAGGATGTCACATTACACTAAACCAAGTTTTTCTCCCTTCTTTCTAGTGGCTCCCCCTTCACCTTCTGCTGGAGGAGAAACAACAACATCACATGCTGCACTGCAGGTCTGGGACAGGATAGATGTTCATAAACACTTGGTCATGTGTCTATCCTGTTTTCTATGTTTGTAACTTCATGCCATTTATTTATATGTTTTGAAATTCCAATAAGTTTAAGACCCCCTAAAAGCTGCCTTTTCTGGTAACAGCAGAGTTTCTAATTTGTTTATCTAGATAAATATAATGAATAAAAATACAACTTTCACTTGTGTTTCTCTACTCCATTTCAGTCAAAATTCCCATTTGGCCATTCACAGCAGAAATACTGGGCTTTGGCTGGGCATATTCTCATACTTCTGGTAACAGCTTCCCTTATATTTCACAGCCCCACTAGTGTGTTACTGCAGCCAGTGACTCCAAGGCTGTTTTTTGAACTCCGCCTCCCCACATAAATGCCTCTTTTAGAAGCTCTAGCCTGGCACCAATTTCATGCTGATGCATGTGATAGAGGCCAAAGTCTCAAAGCTATAAAACCCGGCAAGTTCAATCACCCACGGGAGCATGAGGCACAGCATTCTGCCCACACACTGCTGCAGAAAAAAGCATACCCAGACGTCCTGATCTGATTAGCAATTCTGGCACCAAATCCTCACCCAGACAAAATACGTGTGACTGATACTTGCCTAGGACCGGCTCAAGGTTTCTCAACAGCGTAGGCAAAACTGAATCTGGTGGCATTACCAGGTTCGTAAGTGGGAAGCTGAGAACAGGCTCAAAAAGGTGTTTTCCACTCCCTGCAGCATGACCTCCTCCATCCATCTCTACCTCACACACACTCCCACTGCAGCACGCCCATCCTCTATCTTTCTTCTCAAACCCAGACTCAACTAACCAGATCCATCCAAGCCTCATTCCTTCTACAAAAGCTATTAATCCCCCACCTTGTTGTGCTACAATCCTTAATCACGGTGAGGCAAATTTCAGGTTGCTGCAAAATGGAAGGAAGCAGCAGGCAGGGGGTTTCTTCGCCTTGGGGAAAGGAGGCAGTGGAATGGGGCAAAAGGGCTTTCTTCTTTCACCACAGCACTACAACGCTAGAATGATGATTGGTGCTGCTGAAGAGGGCTTCCCTCCCACAAAAATGTGGACTGCTCCTCCCAGTGCAGCAGAGAGCTGTGTGAAGGGGAAGTCAAATAAGCCATCTGGGCACCACGTCAGTCCTCGCGGCCTCTGGTCCAAGCGGCACTGGCAGCCATCACTCTGCCAGCTTCACACACACCGTAAGGCTCCCCGACACCCTCACGTGACATGCACAAGGGCTGCAGTCCAAGGATGCAGGGAGGTGTTTTCACCCCAGCTCTGCAGAAACCATCATTAGAAGGTCCATTCCCCATAGGTGTAAAAGAAAAAGCCACTAGATGCTATGCAAAATGTTTTTCTGGGAGCAGCTATTTTGTAACAGAGGGATGGTAACAGGAATACTGTAACAAGGAAGAATAAACCATTTTAAAATTTAAAAAACAAAAGGGATGAGACGCAGTTGTACAAAGCAATGGAGAACAAGAAAAACTGTGTGCATGTAATGCACTTAAAAAAAAGATTGTTTCCATCTCTCAGAAAGGAAGAAGACTCAAAACCACACCTTAATACTTCCTACAATGCAATATCTTAAAACTTCTTTGCTGCCTTCTCTGATTTTACATGGTTATTATCTTGGGACGCAGCGGCTTCTTGGCCAGATACTTAGTGGTAGGTTCAGAAAGGAAGCAATGGCTCGAAGAAATGAGATGAACGGAGACCCAAACGCAGTAATTTTGAGCTTAACACAAATCCAGCTTCATAAATTGATGGAAATATGGGGTTAGTAGGATTCAATTCATTCTCAGCCTTAAACCAGTCTTTGATAGTAAGTGTGGAGCTAATAACACTAAATAACTGTAGTAGAAAGATGTTTGGCCTGTGTAAAGTAGAGTTAATAACCTGTACATTCCTGGTTTATGATTACAAAGATGCTCATTATCCAGCATTGTACATCTAAGGGGACGTGTAACCACCATGTTTCTTTACTAACCCGGATGTAACTACCTAGAATTTAGTCCTGCAACTCTCATTTTTATTTCATCACTTTTTGTCCCACGTACAGTAACATCTTTTCTATTTCATAAATAATTATTTGCCTGAGTCTTTTTAAGTTTAAAGGAAAGTATGAAGCAGAAAACTCTCTCAGCTGGAGACCTGGCTTGCCTAGAAAAATGCTTGTGTTAACTAACACCTAATGCAGTGCTACCACCAGACCAAGTAACAACAGCAGAGAAAATACATAGTATTTTGACAACACAAAAATCTCACTTAAAAAAGCCACCTTGTAACTCCCAAGGAACAGCTACTTATACTTTCTCTGTTCACAGACATACAAAGGTAATTTCTACTTTCAATTATCAGGCAGCTCTTCCTACTTACACAGTCACATGGCCCCAGTGAAAGCACTGATCGACTACAATCCTATCTCCAAACCTGCTACTCGTCTCTCCACAGGAGCTCCAGGGCCATTCACACGTTAAGCCTGTTCTGGGAGAAGCTCTCTGGTTCTGCAAACAACATAGTCAAAGTCTGTTCAAAACCTGTGCCTTCCAGTTTTCCCTTGAACACAAGTTCAGGCCAGATTGAAAAGAAAAACAAAAACAAAACAAAAACCAGTCATTAAAGGAACATGGTCTGTACTGTAATATAAATACTCCCTTGGACTTACATTGTCTTTCAACTTCTGTATTTTGCACAACATCTTTACCTACTGTTACTTTTCAGATTAGATATGTTTGTATGTAGAAATGTATTGTATTTCCTCTGCGTCTTGGAAGACCTGTGCAGACTCATGAGAGCTGACAAGCCTACAGAAAACCAGGTATAATTTTGGATCCTTGGATGATTTAAGGAGGAGGACTACACTGGTTGAATACTTTAGTTTTTTCTAAATGCAAATATGCAAAGATTTATGAAGATGCAGCTTAACATACAGACAGCAAGGTATGAAGCCTGGCATTAATATTTACTTATTAAGAAAACTGCATGTTCACCATCAGATTTGTTTCCCAGAAGGTCTAGGCCTTCAGCCATCATACATTCTTTACACGCACTGGAGCTTCAGCACAGCTAGTGAAATTCCTGGGCTCCTACAATGAACTGCTTGTAAGCCCGATTTTGCCATTTCCAAGGAGCCTGAAGCCATCAGACTCTCTCTGCTAAGTTTTAAACTGTGTGCTTTCTTACATCCTGATTGTGACAACACATTAAGTTACACATACTCCCTCCCTTAAAGGCGATTTAAAAACAAAACACCAAGCAAAATTTGCTATGCAAACAGGTTTTGGAAGCAGTTTTTGCGATCCCTTCCTCAAATCATCCTGCTCAGCTAAGTGGGCAACCTGCATTGGTAAAGCAACCGATTATTCTGACGCTCATCAAGTATCAGATTTTGAACAGATGCAATATTGAAAGAGAGAAATGCTGCAACACTGGTGTACTTTCTGAGCAACCAGGGAAGGAAGAGACAAAACAGTAAAATATGTGCTGAATAGAGGAGCAGGCTTCAAGAAGACAATGATGAGTAGTCCCCTCATCAAGAAGAGGTGGGAATGTGGATCATGCAAAGCCTAACTTCTTTGGGAGAATAAATGGCAAAAAGCTAACTTCATGTATAGGAAGAGTCATGGAATCTTGATTTAGTATTTGTACTCTAACATGTACTCGGTATCTGGCAACAAAAAGATTATACATATTATACAAAAGATTAACTCAACAGCAAACCTCAGCATAAGCTTAACTCTGAGGTTAATTTCTCCATTTTCCTCATAAAAAAGCAATTCGACTCTTGTGCACCCCACAGAAATTCAAGAGGCCAAGATGTTTAGCCATTCTGCCTGCAGCTTGTCTCTTGCAAGTAACCTTTGCACGTGTTAAATGTGTAAGGGCACATCTGAATCACACTCCATTTGTCACCCTCTGACAAAAATCAAGTCAACACAAGGGTCTATCAGCTATGCAGCTCAGGGAAACACTTTGCCAGATTTCAGATTAAACCAAATCACCAGCATAAAACAACCTATAGAACCACCAGTGACCTCCGCTCTCGGGAGCACAAGACCTCAAGTCTCTGCTGTAAGAGGAAAGAACAACGAAATATTGGCAGAGCTCCTGTGTGTGGAAGAAGCCACAGCACTCAGCTGCAAGCAGGACTGGTCCCTGTCACTGAGCAAGCCGGCCTTTCTCCCAGCGTGGGGAGATGAGGCCATGTGAACACCAATGCCCAGAGCAGGGCACTGGCTACGCTCTTATTCTTGAGGACTGTCAAAGCAGACATGATTTTCTGACCTAGCTTCCTACTTCTCTGATTTACTCTGTATGTCTGTGGGTTTGAGCAGACTAGAGACATCCAGCCACGGGTTGCCTCCTGTGTTGCTTACCAGAGAGCAAGCAAGAGACCACCTACTGCGCTTAGATAGCTACACGGGAGGAGTCTTAGCTCATCCACTAGAGATCTCAATATTCCCTTCCCAGTCATCTTTCAACACTTAGCTGTCACATGGCTCTGAATTTCACAGATGCCCTCATTTATCAGTAAATGTAATAAATAGGCCCTTACTGAAAAAGCAGAGTACACGATGACGTCGCACATGTCATAGTAAAAGGAGTATTTTAGGAGTTGGCTTGGCCAATCAAACACCCAAATTCCGGTTATTTTTATTCTCATAACATACACAAACATCAAAGATGATGGGACGGATGGTTTTACAAACGTAAAGAATGAAAACCAGGACTTACCATCCAAAAATGCACCCAAGCATTTCTCAGGCCATGCACAAGTGCAAGGTTAAAGCCACTCACCTGATGGGAAAACACAGTTACCTCTAAGGTGCGGTGAAGGAGCGACTTCGCTTCAACACCACAGGATTGTTTACAAGAAGGGAAATGAAGCTCAACTTCTCCAGCTGAAGCTGCACAGGAATTCAAGGCAGCCAGAAAGTAATTATTCATCTGGAGTTCGGCCAGGACACTGGAGTTAGCACTGCTGTTCTCAAAGACTGTGTCGGAGGACGGTGCAGTGACCACCAGCAGCATCTATTGTCATCAACGCTGCTTCCCACAGAACCCAGGTTCTCCTTGGAAATCTCCCATTTCTGGACTGAGCAAGCCTAGCCCTAGTCAGTTTGGAAACAACGCAGCACGAGGAGGAAGGGCGAGAAGTGTAACTATCAGCGTCACTTTCAAGAGCAGTAAATTTTACATGGATTAAAGGGATGAAATCTTTATATATAGCAAAAAGGATAATTATAATGAAGGCATCTGTCTAGCTGGCACCACCTACAGCAAGACCTGCAAGCAGTAATTGTACAATAACAACGTGATGGTTAGTGTGAGGTTTAGGACATTCTGCCAGAAAACCTAAAGTATCCAGGTTGTAAAACAGTGTAATAAGTAGGTAATCCCCAGCCTGGCGTCCAAGTTACTGCCCTAACCTGTTCCTTACGATTATAAAATGTCTCGGTGTCAGCAGGTTCACTGTGAGTCAGAGCTGAAATAATAAATGGCTTATTCTCCATCCTGATGGAGGAAATACATCACGGCTCATTGTGGCTCACTTACTGAGGCTTTTTTTTTTTAACAGGAAAATGTAAAAATAACCAACTCATTCTGCCTTATTGCACTTATTTTTGATTAACAAAGCCCTTATTACAATCAAATTAGAAAAGAAAAAACAGCATGTTTTCAATATGGCCTGCAAAAACAATACCTTAGGAAAAAATACAGAAGAAAAAATACTGCACAAACAGCTGAAGAACACAAAATTTGTGACAAATAGTGTCTTTGCCAAAGTGATTCCAGCACTTGGCTCCTGTAAACAACAGGTTGCCTGAGCTGAGGTAAAGGTCTAGGCTCTAACCTTGAGGAACTTTTGGTCCCAAAAAGCTGTCTTTAGTCAGGTGCTCGTGTTCACAACACGACGACAACTCAAGTTGCGTGTTTGCATGCTCAGGACCTCTAGCTGTGAACTCCAGAGGAAAGGTGCCATCTCTTGCTTTGCACATTGCTGGCAAGCAAGCAGTGTCCTGCTTCTGTCAGGTCTGCCCCAACATTACACACAAACCACACAAAATGTCCCCTTGAACGCTGTTAAGAGACCCATGAAACACCAGCAACTCAAAAAAACTCATCCTCTACTTAGTGGAGAAATATGTAACAGCAGGAGTATTGTAAGCAAGGTGCAATCAGCCCTTTATGCTTTTTGCAAACTGAAAGAACAGTAACAAGTGGAAGAAAATAAGCATCATTATTTCATGGACTTAGACAAAAAGTACAGATATATTAAGATGATTATTTCAAGCTCAAATTTGGAGCACATGTATTTTTATACACACACAGAGTGGCCTACATATGCAGAATACCTAAAACAACAGAATAATATATAAAAACCAAAACAATACAGAAAAATCTATAAGCAAATTATTAAATTCTTAAGTAACACCCGTTGTCAAAAAAGAAATAGAAGTACCTAAAATAGTAGAAAATATAAACAGAGAGTATTTGGAGAAATTCTTAAGGAAAAAAAAAATGGGAGTGAACATGACAAAGACAGCCCTATTTGTTTTCAGAGAAATATCTATCGAAAAGGATTGAAAGTTCTATGACTCTGCATATTTGAAAGACACAATAATTAACACTAGACTTACAAAGAATACAAAATTCTTTGAATTAAAATAACATGAACTAAGAAAATAACATTTCTCCAATATTTTGTTGTAGGGGAAAAAAAAATCCTCACATTTTTCTGCATTATATGTAGAATAACAAATTATAAATTAATAATTTAGACTAGAGTAGGAAAAACAAATGTTAATTCCCAGAGTACTACTGCTAATAAACTGGTAATCAATAACTAAGCCATTTATGACCAACACTATACCAAAAATGCAGATGAAAGTACAAAATTGCTTTGAGAGTGGTATCTCTCGACTGCAAGTTTTTTTAAATGTACAGTCTAAATGTACAAATGAACTATTTCCATTTACTGCGGGTAGCAGTGGCCAGGGCTCAGAGCTGCAATTGCAGCAGGGCAAGAATTTTCATCCTATGCACGTTTTGCCACGCCAGAGTTTGCCTGCGAGACACTGCAGTGCTGGTTTCCACCCCATGCTGTTTTCCAGCTGTAAACCCCAAATAATTTGAGTTCTGTTCTGGTGCTATCCATCAGCCCTAATTCTTGGCAGCTACTTGAAAGGGCTAATGATCCTGCAGTGGAGTCATGGGACTTTGACTCATGGCCCCAGATTCAGCTCCAGGTTCCACCACCAGCCCCCATAGCGCTCCAGGCCCGTGCTGCCCCACCACCACCACCGAGGACGCCAAAAACCCCTCTCCTCCTGGGCCTGTCCCTAGGCTTCGCACGATTCCCTGATGCCTTCTGATACACTCAAGGCTGTCCCCCTTGCAATTGCTCCTCTCCACTGCCCTCAACAGACATGCACGCCAAAGTAAGTGAAAATACTGGCACGTGAAAGGTGGATACGCTAAAGCGATGCAAGCACAACAAACCACGTCACGCTTTCCTGCAGATTAACCCACACCATCACCCTCCCACACCACATACCCCACAGCTTCCCATGGGCATAACCTCAATCCCACAATCTGCACCCCCTTTCCAACTTTGCTACTTTCACCCCTTTATCTTTAGCAGCCCCCAAATACCGCAAGCACCAAGTGAAAGGCCCCCAAACTCCACAGCATCCCTCAGCCCCTCCTAAAAAAACGTTCCTTGGGGCATCCACCAGGTCCATAAAGAGCTTGGACTGGCCAGCAAGCTGCTACTCACCAGGAAGAAAACAGGCAATCCCAAGCATGGTTACTTAACTCTTGAACTGAACCTTTTGGTTTTTTTAATGCTGTTTTATGACATCCATAATAATGAATATTCCAGTGATGAGCATAGAAGCTGGATTCATTACTGCCTTGTGAATCATTAAGGGTTTTTTCTAAACTGAGCAAAGTTTCCCTGTTTTTCGGCCACATCTCACATCAGAGCTACACTGCAAGAAGTGTTACAAATCAAAACAACTTCGATGACAACACTACAAGGAAGAACAAAACACTCAGCACTTGGAACAGTAAGAAATTGGGATTTATAAATATCCCCCAGATACATTTAGAGTTTTTAATCCCTTTCACACTTTGGACTTCAGCCCTTAAAAATGCAGGAAAAATGGTTCATTTAAAGCTTCTGGACCTTTTTTTAAAATTTTATTTCCGTTTTGGCTTGTGATGTGAAAAGATCTGTTCAGTGACATTACACAGCACTGCTTCCGAAAGCAAAAGTCTGCTCTTTTCTATCCTACACCAGTAAGAGAAAAAAATTTCTTCCTTCTGACCTAAAGATCACCGAAAAGGATATATTTGTCTAAAGACAAGATTTGCAGGCAGTTGTCATACCTCATACTGAACAACAAAGTTGGAAAAAACACACACGCTTTGAATTACACAAGCTTTTCCTTTAACTCTTTTTATTAATTTTCTGAATGGGTATATTTATTTCCTTAAATACAACTAATAGGAAGTTATCTTCCTTATTAATTGCAGCTTCTTTTTGACACTCATTTAATTCTGTATCTTTTATTCTCATCTGCATTTACCATGTTAATGAAGAGTTCGTGCTTCCAGGTAAAGATTGTTTTTTTGAAATCATACAAGGTCTTACAGTTGCAGTTTTTCACCATAACAAACCGTTCCATTACGTTGCAGATTACATACCTTTAAGATATTCCTTTTCTTTGTGACACATATTGTCTTCTCGTTAGAAAGTAAAACTTTCCTAGCTAAGCCTCAATGACAGAAAGCAGGATTTTACAGAGCAAAAAAAACCAGAAAAACATAACAACTCATGGCACTCACGATTTAACTCACATTTCAAAGTTTTTCTCATTTCCTCTCTTGCCTTTTCTTACAAACACCACAACCAAAACACATTTATTTGCTTTGATTTTCAAAACTCTACTACTCCCAAACACAAGAAAATTTCTCTGCAACCCACTGAGGTTACCAGCATGTTACAGTTTTTGTTCCTGTATCAAGACCACCCAGCCTTTGCAGACTTTCTAGAAAGCACAGAACAACTTGCAGTTCGGATATGACTGCATCTGTCCTGGGAGAGAGCAAGCCCAAGACTAATGCATGTCATGACCATCTCTGGCTCAAAGAACATATCTCATCATATGCAACCGGGACACATCATACTGCTCTGTACCCCTGGTCTTGCTTCCAAAAGGGAAAAGGGTGACAACCCTCTTGGACCACATATGCATGGAAGTTATGCTATTTATCTGAAAGAAACCCACCTCTGCTGTGTGTGAATTGTGTGGTTGTGCTCCGTATTCAGGAGACCAGAGTCAAGACTTCCCAGTGGTGGCAAGCAGGGAGCTAGGTGTGGGTTAAACCCCATGTATGGCCGTCACCTTTCTACCTCCTTGGAGGAGCAGACTGTTACTATCATACGTGAAACCTGTGATTTCTCTACAGACCAGAAGATACCTGCTTTTTTAATCCTTCTTACAGAACCTTCTTTCCAGTCTTTTAGTGGCCACCTTGGTATGGGCAAGAATATATTTAGATCTTGGTTTCCAAATCAGTTTGCCAAACTATAGCCTGCACAGAGGAAAACCCAGAGGTTCCCAAACTCTCAGTGTCTGGACAACATGGCAAATTGGGCCGGTCCCCTCTAGAGTCAAAATGCAAAATCTTCACATGAGCTGGAAACAACACGCTCCAAGATACCATCTTAGCTCCATGCACTCGGAACTACAGGCCTGAGGTTTTGATGAGGTTATTTTGTCAACACTTGAAGTTGTCCCTTGGCCTCTTCCCTAAACTAATGGTGTCTCATAATTTGAGTAAAAATACCTCTATGGAAGGTCACACGGGCTGCCTCCGTTCTCAGGAATTACTGTGCCTGATGAGGTTCCTCCTTGAGAACATTTAGAACAGGAACCTATTCCCCTCCACCAGCTACCAATCGCCCACACAGACCAGCCTTCTAAGCTAAAAGCAGGCTACACAACCCTCTTCACATCCAGCTACCTTCTTTCCCTTCTACAGCTACCCAAGAGCTTTCCTTGCAACACCAACAGGTACTTTGAATCACAAAAGTCAACAAATGGATAGGAACCACTAGGCTTGAATAAAGGTTCCTTCCAGTTAGGAAGGAACCTGCAGGAAACCTCACACATTCTTCAGAAGGGGACTGTGCTGTTCACACCAGCTAATTGGCCAGGGAAGCTTTGCTGCTGCAGAGGAACATCAGAACCTTACTGGACCCTCCCACAACTGGTTTGCATCAGCAGTTACATACATGACCTTTAGGTTACCAGTACAAGAAGAAGTCAAACCTCAAACAGTAAGTGAGATCTATTTTTCTTACAGGTGTTGCCTGTGCGAACATTAACACATGATTTACATGGCAGAGGAAAACAGGTGTTAATGAGGAGATGGAATTTTCAGTAGAGATATGCTTTGCTACTCTATTTCTGCTCCTCATGTAATAAAATTTAGCCTAAGTGGTACTCTAGCAAATCAGCAGCTTTAGCAATAAACTTGGTCAGAAGTTTCTGGCTATAAAAGCACTCCAGCCTCTGGGTTTTTTCCTCAAATTTGGAAGGAGGTTTAGTATTTCAGTGTAATTCAGTCCATGTTAAAGACATCTCTAGGAAAAGGCACATATCCTACAGCAAAGCTCATTTAACAGTCACTTACCAGCAACAAACTTAAAGTCTTTATTGGCAATTTCAATTTCTGCTCTGCATGATTCATTTATCCCTGGGATAGGCCTGAGCAAGGGATTCTCCCAGTAAAAGACAGACTAATCAAATTATTTCAAGTCAGTCAGGTATTCGTTTTATGCCATCCGGCCCCGATGGCAAAATCACTTATAATAGCAGATCTCCCAGTGTTAGAGGAAAAAATATCTTCACGGGCTAAACACTGGCTTAATCAGAGCCAAGAGACAAAGCTCCTACAGTCAGAAACACGTAAATGTTACCACTGTCTCATTCTCACTCCTCCTAACCTTTCACGCTGCACTGGGAAGTGGCACATATACATACACATAAAGGTCTTTTCCAGCCTGAACAATCCTGCGTTTCTGTGACACGCACCCTCATTTCAGACACGCACTAGACAGAACACGAAATTACTCTCGACACAAGGCAGCTCTGCTACATTGCATCCCAGTGGCTGGCATGGAGAGGACAGATTTTTGCTTGATGCTGAAAGATCCCAGGACTGAGCAACAAACCTGAAAAGGCTTGAGGCTCTCTACCCCTCTTTCTCAGGGAGTTGTATTTCATGCATCCATCATGTGCTGGTACTTTTACACACCATGCCTAGCTAAAGACGCCTAACCTGGTATGTGACTTTTGCTGTCAGTTATTTCTTACCTCTGTCTCACCCTGGATGATAACTTGATAATTAAGAGGTCTGGTGCACTTTCACTCCAGCCTGATTACTGAAGGACAGGCTGCAGCACCAGTTTGTTTGCTGGGCACCTGCACTGCACAGCACGGCAGCCTGGCAATAGAAAGGACAGGAAATACCAGCTCTTGCCCCAGGAGTAGACAGGAAACATGGGCAAAAGATAAGCAATGATAGCAGTAACTACGCAGGTTTTTCTTTCCCTCTGCTCCTACCAACCTCTCTAAACTCCAACAGCTTTCATCCCTCTCACTTAGGAGAGCAATTCAGGCTTCCTCCTCCCCTGGTGCCCCTTCTCTACACCTGCCAATGATGTTCTTGCTCTCATCATCTTTGAAAATGGAAATATTTCTTCTCAACCATACAGTTTTTGATGTTGACAGCTTTTATTTCACACAGGAAGAAGCTCCTGCACACCCAAAAGCTTGCCAGCCTTTCCCCACGGCATCCCCGGCTCTAAGAAAAGGCGCTGCCTCCTTTAAGAGCATCATGATGCCACCACCACCACTGATGTTTCCTACGTTCTCAAATCCAATGCAGAGGGCAGTCACATGCTCCTGTTTATACATCCCATAATACAAGGCTGCTATTTATCAATAAATGCCTTGAGGTGTAGAGCAAAGCCCAAGCTAATAAAAATCTGCTGGGATTATCTGCTGGTGTTTCACATCAGCAACAGCAGTAGCCAGGGAAAACTGAAGGGGAATTGAGGACGTGAAAGAGAGCATACAGAGAGTAAAGAGCAAAAGAAAGGGGATGCTGCAGGTATTTGAAGAGTTGAGGAATAAAAATGGAGGAGAGGCAACAGAAGTAGAGGCCCAACTTTTTTCTTCTTCTTTTCCTTTTTGTATTTTAAACTTGAATCCAAGGCATTAAAGAATGACTTAAAATATACACGAGCAAACAGATATTCTCTATGTTTTGCTCAATAAATAACTAACCACTGGAACCCATGCCTGCAGGATAACTGCCGGAAAAATGACTTGAAGTGATTAAAAAAGGATTGAATCGGTTTTATAAGCAACAGTATCTGTTGTTAAACATGCTAAAATAAAATTACAAGAGTTAATAATCTATTTGCTTCAGGGCATAAACTAATTCTCATCTAAGGGTAGCAGAGATCTGCTTGCATGTCAGCTCGATATCTGGTGCAACAAGTCCTCTCCATTGGCAAGCAGTCCTTGCTTTTGATTCCTGGCATTTAAAAATTGTCTTTCTTGCCTGAAAAAGAGAGCATGCTATTGCTCAAGCCTTCAACTGACCTCACATAATTAAGTGGAGTTTACCAGACCTATCATTCCCTTGAGGAGTGGGGGTGAAATGCATGAAAAGGGAAGAAAACAGTTTAATTGCTCCACATTTCAATATTCTGCTCTCAGTTTCTTTAAATACAGTTGTCAGGGCACTAAAACCAAACACGAGTTGAAACTGTTGGGAAAAGCGTAAAGACAAGAACAAAGCACACAATCTATTTGTACTTTTCAGTGCAAATGGTTCATCAGCCAAATCATTTCATGAGAAAATAAGATCTTTGGGACAGCCAGCAAGGGAAGATTTTTAATATATTAGAACAGAAGAATTTACTCTGCCTGGTAATAGTTAAAGCATTATCCAATATCACAGCCTGGTTCTCAAAGATGGAATAGGGTTGACATACAAACTCCCGAAGATTATGATTCCAGCCCTCTCCAAACCCAAACCCATGAACCTTACTAACAGATTGGCTAGTCTCACAAGTAATTGCTTCTGGACAAAACACAACATGGGACATGACACATCCAACGTGGTTATGAACTTTTAATTTCAAGCACCAGTTTGCACTTTCTCACAGGTAGGATGGCTGCATGCTGGGGACACTCCTCCCTTGGCTCAGGACAGCTCCTAAAAGAACAAATCTTGAACACGAGCCCCACAGAACTCATTCCACAAGCAATCCTTTCCTTCCAAACTCCGAGGCTAAACCCCCCAGTTCTACTGCCCTACAAATTTTCTATTATTATCTTTTATTTTTATGGGGTGCAAATTCTAGCTGGCTCAGTTTGGCAACCCAAATGCTCAACATTCGAAATGCGTTTTTAAAAAAGAACTTTGCAATGGTCCTCATTAACTCACTAGCAACTCAGATCAAGCATGTCCAGAGTGCTTCTGCAAAGTTTGGCACTGACCACCAAACAGATCAGTACCAGTGCTGGAGCCCAACATTAAACTCATAGACAAAGCAAGAAATATAAAATGCCTGGTAGGAAAAAAAAGCAAAAACAAAAAACCAAAAAAAAAAAATCCAAACAAAAAAGCAAAGAAGAAAAAAACCACTCTGAAACTTAAATTAGTTTTACAGAGAATGCAAACATACTGTTTCAAACCAATGTATGCATATATTCCCTCTCCTCCCCTACTGCTGAAACAGCAAAGCATGCATGGCAGATGGCATGATTCATCTGAAAATTACTCTAGCAGCACTCTATTAGGCTCGAAGGAGTAAACTAGGATAAAAATATTCTGAATGTTAACTAAAAGTAGGCAGTTGTCATGAGGAGTCGTCAGGTCAGTCTACTTGCTTAGTTTGCAGAATTTTCCTTTCAATCAGCAACAAGCACTACACATGAAGATAACATCACTTACTTGTTCTACCTACCAGGAATTATGGCAGAAGAGAAGCAACTGGGGCACAAAAAGGTTTATTTTCACACACTTAAGTAAAAATGTACCAGCCACAGCCAGGCCAAGAGTGACAGGACATCACGTTAACAATGGCCTCAGCCATTTCAGGTGAGATGGGAGAGATTCAGTTTCTAGAGACTGCTCATCTTAGCTAGGAGAACAACTTTCCATATGGCCAGTAGCTGAATGCAAATCTGTTCAGTGGAAAACAGGGAAGAAGGGACCTCAGGAAGTCTGTCCTTGCCCCGAGGTATCAGTAATTATGCCCATCAGCCCACATGGCACACAGAGTAACTTGTCAGGGAAGTGACAAAATAAATGCCTGTATCACGTGCAGTGTTAGGGTAGCCTTACCAATCAGGCTGCCTCAAAATTGCAGTAAAAAAAAAAATGCCATGACTCCCCTGCTTCACACAAAAGACAGGAGTCAGCGGTGCTGCATGTCTTCTTCCAGAGAAATTAAAAACCATAGGAAGCAAGGAATTGGGTTGCCAGATGCAAGGAATGCTGAGCACTCGCTCAATGACCTAATGGACTAGCACAGGATGCCTTCAACTGAAATGCCACCACTTATTTGAAAAAAAGAAACAGAACACACTCTTAGGTGGTTCAGATCGTGCTGACAGTAAAAAACTCACTACAGTGCAGCTCACTGCCCCAGGCCTGACTACTCTAATTGCCTGGGCTCTGGGTCCCAAGCTAAAAAACTTCAAATAAACAGTCCACAAGAACTGATTTATTTTTCTGCTCCATCAACAATAATCCTCAGTCAACAGAAGCTGAGTATTTGGTGTGCTTTAATATGCAGGTTAACCAGGTGAAGCCAGTAATGTAGTTGCTCTCATCTTTGGGGAGAAGGTGGTGAAACTGTGCTTAATGTCATCTCTTCAAAAAGGCGTTTTCTACATATGTATACACTACCACGTCAGCCTCGTTGCATAACCGGGTTGTGCAATCATTGCAAACTCATTTACATCTTCTGTTCCAGAGCTCCAGAAACGGGAAGGAGGGATCACTGTCAAGGGAAAATGTGGATTTTGCAGGTGTGGTCTCCTCGGCCACAGGAGGATAGTCTGGAGAGAGGCTGAAGGCAGTGGGGAGGGCACCAGGACTCCGTCCCTAATGCCTCTACTGCTCACCCAGAGCAGACACTTGGAACAGAGTTTTAGTTAGAAACCTCAAAGCAAAGAATGACTTCATAGCATCAGGGGATGACTAGCACTGGCTTGGGCTGCAAGCAGAAAAGATTATGGTTTCTCCTTTTAATGCTTATGACTATGTCACTGCCATGGAACTGTAAAGAAGAAATAGGCAAGAGTGCAGTATCAGGTTTTCACAGACTGTACAAACTGGATTATTCAAGAGTGACTCAAGTTTCCTAACAAGCACAGAGAAGTCTGCATTAAGATAGCATCTCTTGATTTTTCCCAAAATCAATTGCAACAGGCTGCACTTTAAAACACTGCTTTAAACTCTCGTCCTCCTTTGTATTTCAAGGTGGCATTTAGTGGATTTACCACACTTGTGCATAAGGAGGACACAAAACACAAACAGTACCAGGGACCAGACCCAAGATCAGCATTAAAACCCCACCAGCCAAAATATACACTCACACAATGTCAGGAGAGATGCTCAGCTCTCACCACAAAGGTAAACCCTCAGCCATAAAAACCTGACACCATAGTTTTACCCAGAAGCTGCACACATTCATCAAGGAAAAAGGAGAAAAAGGCAAAAAAATTAATCTCCCAATTTAAGGCAAAAGAGAAAGCTCCTGGTTCAGCCCTCTCCATCCATCTCTGAGGTTTCCAAGCATTTAAAACACTGAACTGGCTTCCAGTGCTGCCTTGATACCATCCCAATGATAGCAGGGCCACGATACCGTAACAACTATGAAAAAATAAAGCTGCTCTAAGTTAAACATGCAGCCACACTCTGGGTTTTCACATCAATTAAAAAAAAAGAAAAGAAAAAAGAAGCGTGGGGGTTTTTTTGGTGTATCTTCCTCCACTACAGATTTCTACATATTAAAATCTAATATATCTAGCTAGATAGAAATGTGTAGTGCATTTTTAATTACTTTTAATTTATGTAACACAATTTGATCAGGTCACACGTGAGGCTGCATCCTCATACTGAATTTCAGATAGCTTCTGGTTTTAGCTGCAGATCCATCAGCTCAGCTCAAAGAAGCAGGGCTGAAGCAGGACAAGAGCAGCAACTGCAAATATCTGAGCCTGACCTGGCTCCAGCAATTTAACCTTCCTTAACACCAAATCATTTAAAAAAATTAGTAGTAATAATAATCAATCTAAAAACAATTGGTAGTAATAGTAATGAATCTAATCAATAAACATTATTTATCTTGAAACAACATTTCATAGAATCATAAAATGGTTTGGGTTGGAAGGGACCTTAAAAATAACCATGTTCCAACCCCACCACCACAGGCAAGGACACCTTCCACTAGAGCAGGTTGCTCAAAGTCCCTTGCCTTGAACACTTCCAGGGATGGGGCATCCACAGTTTCTCTGGGCAAATTGTGCCAGTGCCTCACCACTCTCACAGTAAAAAACTGCTTCCTAATATCTAATCTAAATGTACTCTCTTTCAATTTAAATCTTCCACATTAGAACAAGCATTGCTTTCCTCACCTGAACCTCCAGAGACATTGAAAGATCTTACTGAGGAGCAAAGGCAGCAGCATGGTATCCTCTGGAGAGGCCAAGTGATGCACCTTAACTGATCTAAGTAGGGAGAAATCTATTCAGTGAAGCACTACAAACTTCTCTGGTAACTGCGAAGAGGAAATATGATTACTTTCCCCGATCTCCTCTTCACACCTGAGCACTAAGCAGAGAAGTACCCACAAAGGGGCCTGGCAGATGGAAGCACTTCAGCAGGACTCCGCTTGTGGGCTCTGCTCCTGCGCCAGGCAGCTGCCAGGTCACGGCTCAAACACTCCCTGAAATCTGCAGAGCAGCACCCTGCCAGCACTGGGGCAGAAGCCAGGCACCAGGCTTCCCCACACAGCCTTGTGCTCACACCTCCCCACACCTTCCAGTGCCGGCACCCGCGAGGACTGCGGCCAGGGGCACTTGGAGCAGCCCTCAGCCCCACAGTGCTCGGATGCTGGAGCCTCGCAGGGCAGTCCTGCAGGGCAATGGTGCAAAGGAGCGAGGAAAAGAGAGGGTCTAACCGAACAGTTACGAATTACACCTGCTCACTGCGCCTTCCCAGGTGTAGACAACAACAGCACGTACAATCCCTCTTGCCTCAGAGCACCACCAGGATGCCTTCAGAGAGCCAGGTTTTCTGGGAGAAGAGATTGGGGGGTGGCAAATAATTACGTTTAATTTGAAGGTTCAGATTTGAAGAGAGTATTTTTGGAAAGAGAAATCAACACGTTTAACAGTGAGCAGGAGCACAGAGCACATAATCCTTTCACATCCTGACAGGGTAGAACTGCGGAGGCCTGCTATGAAGCATGTGAAGCATGTCTGAATAACAGCATCTTCATTTTTTGAATATCTAATTAGGAGTTTCTATATATTGCAAAGCATTGCTATAAGATATAATTTAGTTGGCAAACACTAAAGATCTCAGTCTGTAAGTATGCTTTTGGCAATCAAAATTCAAATCTCGATATATATCCAAGATATGTATGGCACTGGTACCTTTTTTTTTTTAATTCTAACAATTACAATCAAATTAGCAGATTAACTCATATCAGTTTTACGCAAATGCAAGCTACAAGCAAATGAGCCTACGCCACCACAACAGTATATTTTTGGATTGTTAGTATCCTTACTCCCATTAGCGACTTCTCATATATTTAACACATATTAAAGGGCAGTAAAAATCTAAGAAGGCTACGGATGCCAGAATTTAGCACTGACTTAAAACTCACATATGCGAAAAAAACATTTGCAACTGTGCTAATTCCCACTGTGGGAACTGAAAGGCAGATTCATATAACACAATGGGCAACAAACCCATTCCTTTAATTTCAGTCGCCAAATTTTAATTAATTTCCATCCAGGCAAACACCAAGCATTTCTGCTGATCTTGCAGGATGCAAGCTCATTTGCACAATAAATGCGGTTTAACAAGTCACCACATTTTATAGCAAGTTGCTTCAGTCTTATCTAACTGCACAGTTTGAAAAGTCAGTGATGGGTAAGTGAAACTCCACCCACGTCACAGTTTCTGGAGTTAAGCACAAGAAAACCGAAGAAGTTGCTACCTTGCCATTGCAAGTGAGACTGCCAACAGTAAATTGACAGTTAAGAGTCCACATTCTGAATTATGTGTATACCCCTTATTCAGGAAGGGAAAAGGAAAAAAATAAAAGAAGAAAAAAAAAAGAAAAAGAAAAGAAAAAAAAAAGCAAAAGACCCAATTCCGCTGTATAAATTTGAATAGGTCACATATAAACAAAAGGGCCCCTATGCTGGGAGGCACAAAGCACTGCACCACTAAAGCAGAGACCATCAGCAGGGGGGCTTCTGCCAGCAGAATGGGCAAGTGGTGCTGCCCGGGAACCACTGCCCATCCACACAGGGCCAGCTCCAGCACAGAAATTTATGACCAGCTCCAAGTGACCAGGAGTGGTGTAGAGCTCTCCCAGATACAGCACTTCCGCTCACTTGTCACCCTCCTCCTCTGCAGCATCAACACTGGAAGGAGAGCGCTGCCAATGTTGCTTGGCTATGGAGTTGCAGGTCAGCCTCACCAGCAAGCGGCTGCCTCTGTATCTCCTGCCTCATGAACTCTCAACTTTCCCCAGAATCAAAGCTTCCATGGACAGCACAAAGGCTGCTCACACGTATCACTCCTGCATCTGTATACACACCACTCATTTCATTAAAAACCGTTTTAATTTCCTGATTTCTGCACATGATGAAAATTTCATTCTGGTAGCAACTAAATTAAAGGAGGGGCATCTCTAATAGTTTCTAAGAGAGACACCAACATGCAAAAAGCAGAGTGCAGCCCACTTCATCATTTCACATTCTGGTGCAGAAGCAGCATGGAGGCCTGGCACTAAGTGGCCTCTGAGAAAGAGATACCAAAAAAAAAAAATTAAGATGCTAATAACATAAGAATTCTTACATATTACAGAGCACAGCTAGGAGGTATCATTTAGTCAGCAAATATTATGGTTAAGGGCACCTCTGCTTGCAAGCACTTTTCTGGTAATCTGTCCAAATTTAAATCTGAATATGTACTATCTCAGAGACTATATCGCCAATATGTTCTCTCAAGTACACGAGCGCCAGGCCCCAGAACCTGCACCCCGTACACCTACCTAGCAACAGCCTTGACAAAACTGAAAAGGAGTCCCACATGCTCACACCAACATGAGCCTACGCTGCAAACACCAGTAGAGCACTCGGAGAAACGTGGGCTACTTAGAAATGCAATCACAGCCATCCCTGGCATGCTGTCTTGAAGCAGCAACAGGACTGAATGCACTTCCAGCTGCATGGATTCCTAGCATTCCCAACAACTAGGTTTCTAAGACTAGAACAAGAGAAGACTTGTCCCTTTAAGTTTAATTAACTCTAGAATAAGAAATATTTTCAAACAGAACTATAACATCATTGATACTGTGCAGTGATGCAAGATGCCTTTAACAACTCAGTAAGTTGTCTGAGCAAACCAAGTGCTGCCCTCCACTCCTCCAGCAAATCCTAATTTCTGTCTGATGCAGCAGCTGAGTCCCAGGCAGTTTTGAGTGACTGTATTTTTACACTGCTAAGCCTTTACCATTCATTACAGAAGTGCTTCAAAACTTAACACATGTGCCTCCTTAGGTATCATTTTAAGCAATCTAGTAAAGACCAGTGTCCACCACCAAAATCTAGAACAAGCATGAGGCGTAACGAAGTTCTTAGAAGATAATCATCAATCCAGTAAAAGCATCTTAGTTGTTTTTATTCCTTCTCTGTTAGGAATGTAGACCTACCAAGAAACCTCATGATGCTGTGCTGCTTACTTAAGACATCTGCATATCGCAAACTACAGTGCGGGAACAATGCACCTTTGTTTGATGAACACACAAGATTAACGTTTACTAAGTAGATTTACAAATAATACTTAAACGTGAATAGCACTTATCTTCACAGATCAATTCAATTCATGCTGAAGCTCTCTATGGAGCAGCAGAGACGTTGTTCTTCAAAATATGACTCTTTCCAATGCACTTAATTTCTGAAGTGCCACCTATCATCACCAAGAGCAGTGTTTCCCCAATATTTAAAACCCATTTTAGCAACCAGACTGACAAACAAAATGCTACAAAATTCATTAAAATATTAGTATGCACTACCATATGCTTAGCTATGACTAGCATCAGTGAATTTGAAGTTCCTTCCTCACAAGAGTTGACAATGAAGTAAATATATCCATCTTTTACATATTTCTGAAAGATGAAAACCAGAAAGATTTATCAGGTTATCTTCCCTATGTCTTACTTTATTATTCATTACTCAAGGTTATAAAAATTATTTCCATTAGAAATCCTTATTTCACATGCAAACTTTTTCCCAAAACGGAAGGGGCTGAAGGTTGAATTTCTGTAGCCACAGCCCTATATATTTCACAGATCTGTGACTGCAAAATGCATCTGCATTTTTATTCCAGAAGCCAAGCACTTATTTTACAAAATGATTCACCAGTTGAGTAAACAGAGACGCACGTATTTAGGCAGCATCGTGCTTTGGAAACCGAAAAGATCTGAGCAGACATCTCAAGACTCCATAATTTCTGGAGCCTTACTGAAAAAACCCAAACCACCAAAACTATTGCCTATATTATTGTTGGTCATTGTATTAAAAAGAAAAAAGGAAAAAAAGAAAACAATCTCACATACCTCACCTAAACATCTTTATCTCCTTGCACCACACTGCTTCCCCTTTCCATCACAGGCAGCAAAAGCTCCAGTTCCCCAAATAACCAACCCCACCGACAACTTGTAAAACCATGTGATATGAAAATAATAATAAGGAAGCAGCTGAGCGTGCCATAAAAAATACAGTGGCAGAGAGCAGTTACCTCGTCTTTGTATTGAGGTTCTTTAAAGTCAGGAACTTCAGGAAAATTTAGTTCATTATGTCAGTATACAAAGCCACTCATACGTTTCATTTTGGTGTTTAGTCTTGCCTGTAAACACACGAGTAACTGAACAGATACCACAGCAAATAGAAAAAGGGCGAAGAAAATTAAGAGAAAATTAAAACATTATTCAAGGCTCTAACGGGAAGCTCAAAACCACTGATGCAGCTCCGCCATGAGTTATTCAGGCACAGGTGAGGAGAGCACCTTGCACCTGCAAAGATTAAGCTGAACTTTCACACCTGAAACTAAGCAAAATGCAAGCTGGTGATTCACAGACAACACAGGCTTCTACAGGAGGCATTTTGGTGGCAGTGAGCAGGTATGGAAGACACTAAATAGTTTTCTCACAACAGGGTGGGCTGAGGCCACATATCATGGTAGACCAGACTCAACTGCAGCTGCCAGCTCTTGAGGCTATTTGCCACATGTAAAAAGGTATGACTGTACAGCATTTACCATGACAGAGTCCACAAACAGAAAGCCAAACATAAACACATCTACCTGCGTATGCATGTGTGTGCTGTATGAATGTATAATACAATACACGATGCTGGGGGGGTCACAAATCACC
Organism: Cnemophilus loriae; assembly: GCA_013397755.1. Classification (NCBI taxonomy): domain Eukaryota; kingdom Metazoa; phylum Chordata; class Aves; order Passeriformes; family Corvidae; genus Cnemophilus; species Cnemophilus loriae. Next base: position 599,462 of record VZTF01007525.1, read on the forward strand.
TGGGGAAGCATCTTACGGGACAGATGTAAATGCCCACAGGTATGTAACCAGTACTGAGGGAATACACAGTCTGAGTTAAAGGCAATCTTGAATTGTGATTTTCCCACCTCATTAAAAAAAAAAAAAACCCAAAAAAATAAATTAATAATAAAAACCTTAGAAAAATTATCTTTAAGGTCCCTTCCGATCCAAACTATTCCATGACTCTGTGATTCTATGTACTCATCTCAATTTAAATAAATCATCTAAATTTCCACAATTTAAATTGTTTGCTGATCTAGAATCAAAAGCTTTGAACAAATTCAGTGAAAATTATTCTTGATTTTTCAGTCTAATATTTTTCACTCCCTGTGATTTTCAAACCAAATACAACAGAACCAGAACAACCCAGAATTCATTTTACATGGAGACTGATTCACTACAAAATAGTGCCGACCATAGAGAACTCTTATGATAAGGCCACCCAAAGCACCTGTCCCATGCCCGTTTTGTCCTCAGGCTTTCAGGCTTACATCCATTCATCCTTCTGCAGCTAGGTATCTATCCTCACTCCTTTGGCAATGGCAGCAAATAAATTTAGGTGAACAAGCTTCCTTGGGACTAGAAGTCAAGAAGGTATACATGCCCACAGGACCTTAACACTTGCCACTAAGACAAATCAACAACACATCCACCTCCAGATGCGTGACACCAAAACTCCGTGTCTCCTGTTCAAGAAAGTTACAGGGTTTTATTTGAACCCATTTTCAAAAGCAGACTGAAAGGATGAGACCATTCAAGGAAGCTTTACTGTGACAGCTCCTTTACAATAAATCTCAACATCTGCCATAAAGCAAAGACATCATGACATACGCACATCACAGAAATGTCTTATATTTTATATACGATGATTAGCCGAAAAGCTATCATATTTGTGTCAAAAAATAGTTACCTACAGCTGCAGTGGAGTTCTTGTCTGTTCTGTCTTAAGCCTTGTGTCTCCCACAATCACAGGTAAGGAAAAATGTTGCTTTTACTCGACTACTTTACTACGAGAAAAGTTTCATTCTTCCATGCAACTTTCACAACAATTTCTTCGTTATCTCTCAAGCAGATCTTGTTCTTGCTTTGGCTTTCTCGGAGCAACACCAGTCACTATCAGGACTCATTCACAACCAACAATGCAGCAAGTCTGGAAGAGGACATCCCAAGTGCTTCATTCAAGGCAGCCACCCCACGGGGGGGACGTGGGGACTTTGCTCCCTTACAGTTCAACAGGGGATTTGTTCATAAAACGGAGTTTGTGAAAAGAAAATCTGGAATAAACTACTGTGTATGTATAACCGAGAACAGTTTTAACTACCTAAATAATTTTATGTTACTGATAATTTTATGTTAATACCTTTGGCTTACACCTTTACATAAAAAGCCATTTTTATTTTAATGTTTTTATTCAGAAGAGCTTGGATGCTGTTTTGAGCTCCTAACAGATAATGTTGGCACCTCTGAACTTCCTTCAGTGAAAAATGAAAAAGCAGCTCGACATCACATATTAAATCAGAGCAGTACATATTCACAAGCATTACAGCAGTTAGCCCTCAACTTCTGGCTGAGAAACACAGCCTTGCCACTATACAGCAAGTGCACATTCTTTTTCAGTTCTTGTGTATTTCATATATTTTGTGAAGAATTTGAAAGGTGCCTTATTGCACTTGTAATCATGAAAACTCCAACAAGACAAAGTGTCTCGAAGTTTTACTTAAGGGGAGGGGAAAAAACACCCCCCGTTTCCCAGCCTGCGTCAGCAGTGCACAATGTACTCGCAGCCCTAAGTCAGTGCCAGGCTCTGAGGAGAACCCGCGCTCCCTCTGTCAGCAGAAAAGTCAGTCGCTAATCTGTGCTCATCTCTGGAGCGACGTTCCTCCTCTGCGGGGCCCTCGGCTGACTCAGGCTTCGCTCCCAGCCCTACGCCTGCACCTACAGCAGGTCCCCAGACCACGGGCAAACCAACGGCTCCCAAACTGGAAAAAAATAAAAGTAATCCTCACCCAAGATGAGCCGTGGAGAATCGGTGATAAACAAGGCAAACGGGCTGCACGCCTCAGCCAGGTCAGATACAGCGTTGACACCCAGCGGCTGCCGGTAACTAAACTTGAAAGTGTGTTTAAGAAACTCTACACTTCCTTGGCTTAAGTGGCAAAACCTGCAAGCACGCAGGCTTTCAGCCGGGCAGTTATGCAGCCGAAGGGACGAGGGCAACACGTGCCCGATGCATAACACAGTGACTATTTAACCATGGAAAGAGAGTACATGTGTATTTACCCACCAGCAGCGGCAGGGTATGTACCGCACTCTACCAGAGGGTACTTTAGCCAAAAAACATACCAGCAGCCGAAAAACATACCAGTAGCCGCTCTCCCTGTCACAGCAGAGGTATGTGGGCATAGGATGTGCTCAAGCTGTTAGACGGAGGGGTGCAGGAGTTCCTCCTTGCTGAAGCACCACACGACGAGCAGCAATAAAATAGGAAGTGCCTAGTAAGTTACACAGCTATCAGTGTTTCTTATTTGCTTGATTTACACAGCTATTTGTTTCTTATTCTGGCTTGAATTTGGGAGCTCTTTTATTTTATTTTGGTTTGTTTGGCTTTTAGTTCTCTTCTACTCATTCTGAAAAAGCACTTAAGGAGACTAAAATACCACTGGAAAAAAAAACAGCATTTTAAAGTGACAAGTTACCTTATTTAAAAGCCGTCAGCTATCAATCACTTCACTCCTATTAAAGTTTTTCATGACAGACGTCTTCAGACAATTATCTTTTAAATTTTTCAGTCAAACACATCAATAGATACTAACAAACTACTTTTAAAAGCCCTAAAAGCTTTCAGCTAAAAATGAGTTACAGATTAATCTACATTTCCTTAGCAGGATGTTGCTTACTTCTTAAAAAAACTGAGATTTACAAAAAGCCGACGTAACAAATATTCCTAGCAGTGCAGTTAAAAATACATAAATGCAGAATTTGAGTTGACACTTTAAAAACAAAAAAAAAAGGCAGATTATACAAATACTAGAAAGCGAAGCAAAGAGGTTGACTGGCCCTAGCCGGAACTAAGTCCCGAACACACCAGAGCGCGCCGATGCCGTGCTAGGTGCGCGCACCTCACGCATTTATTGCCATCATTTAACCCCTCACAGGGCGGAGGAGGCTCTGCCCGTACGCAGACGGCACAAGCTCCTTCTGACGATGCCCTCACGCAACAGTGTCACGAAACTCGGCGCTGCCTCCGCCGCGCACGGGGACACGGGTGGGTGACGCTTTCTCGGCAGAGGCCTCGGAGAGAGAAGATTCATTCGCAGCAGCGCTAAGCCTTTATCACCCACGAGGATGCAAAGCCGGAGGGTACCATGGGCCCGGCGCTGCCATCGCGGCCACACAGCCTCAAGCGCAGCTTCGCCTGGCCAGCCCCGCAGCTGTCTGGGGGTCAGCCGGTGCCCGCGGGTCCCCCGGGACCTGGCGAGCGGGTCACCCGGGCGCTGGGGCTGCAGCGCCGCAGCCGATCCCACCGCGGGGCTCCGGGCAGCACGGGCTGCGGCTCCGGCCGGCGCGGGGCTGAGCACAAATCCCGGCCGCCAACAGGTTGCTCCCACCGCTGTGCTCAGACGGCAGGGACTGCGCTGCGGGAGAGAGGGAAGGAGGGAGCTCCGTCCCACCACGTAACACGAGAAAGACGCTCACGCAACTCAAGTTTAACAAAGCCATCAGGACAAATAGTGCAGCTTACTCATTAAACACACGGTATTTCTGCGACCCTTGTTCTGCCTCCACTCTTTCCCCATCCCTGTTCGCCTCTGTCCCCGCTCCGCCGCCCGACGGCAAAGCCCTGCCGAGCCAGGGCGGACGGCGGCACGGACCGCCCCCGTTCCGAGCCCGGGGCCGGGCAGCACCGTGGCACCCCCAGCACACGGGTGCTGACCCCGGGCCCCGCCGGCCGCCCCGGGGGAGCAAGAGGCGGCGGCGGCGCTGCTGCCGGCTTTGCCTGGGGACGGCGCCGTGACACCGCGTGAACTTTTGCTTTCGGCGGGGCAGGGCTGGGGGAGGGCGGAGAACGGAGAGCGGGGGGGCAGCCTAGGTCCCTCCAGCGCCCCAGCGGCGGGAGGGCTAGAACGTTTTTCTCCCTTAGGTCTTTTCCCTTTAGAAAGGTGATAAAAAGTAGAAATGTGAGGTTAAACTGAAAGCGCGGAGCCGGAGCACTGCAGGCTGCGCGG
>VZTF01007525.1:607225-640219 GCA_013397755.1 Cnemophilus loriae
CAGCGGCGCGCCGCCGCCCGCCTCCCGCCGCGGGGCCGCTTTGGCAGGAGGGTGCCGGTGCCCCCGTGCTGCTTCTGGGTGGTTTTTGTTTCCCGGCGGCGCAGCGGGGAGAGAAGCGGCGAGCGGGCGGGCGGCGTCGTCCCTCGCGGTCGGGGCTGCCCAAAGGCAGTAAGTGCTCGCACGGCGAGCCGCGGGAGGATGGCCACGGAAAATGCCCCCGCGAGTATTTCTACCTCAGTCGCTGCCGGCGGGGTCCTGCCGCCCGCATCGACGCGTCCGGTGCGTGTCGCCGCCGGGGATGAGCGGCGACCTAGGAGCATCCCTCGGCTGCAGCGGGGCGGCTGGGGGAGTGCGCGGGAGCGGGGGAGCGTCTCCCCGTTCCCACCGGCATCCCGGCAGCGCTGGCTCCGTGCGGAGCGCTGCTGCCGCCCGGCTACCCGCCCCGCGGGGACCCTGGCAGCCCCGCACACCGGACCGGGGGCTGCGACAGCTGCCCTGCCTCGCTCCACCTCTCCCTCTCTCCTTCCCTGGACGACTCCTCGCCAAAAAGTGTCTGCACCTCCCCAAGTGATAAATCTCCCCTTCGGCTGAGCATGTTTTCATACCGTGAGCTGGTGTTTTATTCCGTGAGCAGGCACGGAGCACAGGATAATTTCATTCTAAGTCAACTATTGAACATACTTTATATTTTTCCCGGCAAATCCCGGGGTTGCTCAGTTCATCAAGGCTTGCATTCCTCCCTTTCAAAGAGGCAGCAATTACAGGACACATCGCCTCTGCCTCCCCTGCCCATCAAAATGCAAAGATAAAGATAGATATATAGATATATAGATATATAGATATTCGATTTAACACAGAAGTGTTATTCCGTTTAAATTTAAAAAGAAGGCATTTGCTTAACCTAGGGAAATAATCCCAAGGATGAGACACGGCTCAACACCTTCAAACTGGCAAACTCTACATCTTAGAAAATCTGTTTTGTTTTCAGTAGGAGGAGTGCTTTTAAAAAACATACTTCAGACATGGCTTCATAAGTCACAAAATTCACAACCAGCCATGGCATTTGACGTTGCCTGTCAAAGAACCACCAGAGCTGGGTAACTGTCAAAGCTGAGCCAGAAAACCTGTTACCCTTCCCTCCTCTCTGCATCAAGGCGGAAAGTGTTAATGTTATTTAAATGCAGTTCATTGTTCCTATAAAAATATTTTCTGAAAATGAGTAACAATAATGAAGGGGAGAGAATACAAGACTGGATTTAGGCCACGGCATGTAATTTAGTGTCAGATCATACATCTAGATACTCATGCTGTCTGTTATGAAAACACGTTTTAAGATACGCGGTGACACCTAACTATATAGTTTGTGCAAAATATGCATAAGTGCATAGTAACTGATCACATTTTAAAGTACTGTTTTTGTCATGTTTGTTTTACCAAATGCCAAAGGTGATTATACCTTATTACAGGTTGGCTGCTCGTCAGATTTCAGAGTTGCTTTGCCTTTAAGTCACTTCTATGTTTTGTAAATCCTTTCAAGGATTCAACCCACAAATTTATATTGTTTAGCCCACGGATCTTAGAAAACAGGGTTTTTTTCAGGGGTTTTTTTTTTCAGTTAAAAAAAAAAAAAGAAAAGAAAGCAAAGTAGTCCCAGTTCAACCTAATAACTTTCATGCCACGTTTCAGCTTGGAACAGCTTTATGTGGCAGTGTTACACAACTCGGCTGCAGTAGTTGCCCTGCAATAAGGGAGAGCACCCTGCCTTGGAGAAGCAGAGGTTATATAATGGTGAGAAGCAGCCAGGGACACGCAGCGAATGGATGTGTTTAAATGGGAGCCAAAACAAAAGAAGTGCCCAAGAACACAGAAACATTTCCTTTTTCTTTCCTTGGTGTCTGAAAAAAGAAAAAAAGGGATCTAAGAGCCAGACTGGCACCCATCGTGCTAAAGGAAGTAGATTTATTACCCAGGCTTTCTTCTAAGCAGTTTTTTTAAATCTTGCAGTCCTTGCTCTTCTATTTTGTCAAAAGTAGAGATGCTATTCCCTGAACTCTATTGGTATACGCAGATGTTGAAAATAAAAAAGCTTTCCTTTGTCGGATGCCAACTGTGAAAACTGGGAAGAAAGCTACTGTTGGTGGATTTTGGGAAGCCCTGGTGCATTTGTAGTTCAGTCCAGGTTATTCTGCAGGATAGAGGTTGTATTCCCCTTTTTTGGCCCTACGTGACATTGCTGTCACTCTCCTCACCTTCTTGGCAGGGCTCTGCCACTTTTGTGCCCCATGTCACTGATGTTCTTGCAGCTCAAAAGTTACCAGTGAATACAGAGAGTGCAGACAGCAGTTTGCAATGAGATGTGAGGGACATGGAGGTGGAGAAGATAAAACCAGAACCTTCCAAATACTGCATTTGCTCAGCAAGTGGGGCCTCATGACTCACAATGCAACAGGCAGAGCTGAGCTGCAGAGATTTTGACTATTGCATGCCAAAAGCTGGGACCAGGTCTGCTGAGGGTTGGAGGAAGGATGAAGGCCAATGAGACAATGCTGTGCACTTTCCTGGGATTAGTAATCCTGGTAGTTTGCTCTAACTTTGGCAGAACCACCCAGGTAAATGAGTTCTTCTGTAGGGCCCCAGTTCACAAATATGTGGTCTCCCACTTTTCTCTTTAGAATTTCTTCTTTCCATCAAGAATTTGAGGATCGAATCAACAGATTTTAGAGTGAAAGCAACACATGCCATGCACAATAAAAGTGTCTAACCCTGTCTGCACTGCTCTCCTCGTGCACTCCAACACTGCTGACCACCCTAAGGCAATGCCATGTAAACAAACTCACCCATTCAGCTGCTATGGGGAGCCTCCTGCTCCTAAAACAGCTCAGCACAGTGATGGCTCAGTACAATAAATTTTACTGCAGCTACAAATGACAGCATTAGGTTTATGTCATCTCCCACAATGCTGAAATGCTGATGGATGCACCACAATTCATTTTCTACTCCCACCCTCCTCCTCCTACACTCCACCTTTTCATTTCTCTACTCCTACTCCTGCTCCCATTTTCTACTCCTCTACAATACAATATCTCCTATCAACCTTACCATCAACTTGTATTTTTTTTCAATTTCAAGACCTGAAGATTGCCTTTTATCATCACGGAAATAAAGCGGAGCCTTCTATTCATATTCTGGGTTTGAAGCAGCCAAAATAAAGGCTCCGTGCTGTCTTTTTACTACTGCCTGTATAATTCACGTTCTGAGGTTTTGATCAAATTCAGCCAGAGATTACATGAAGTTGAAAGCACTCGTACTCTATGTACAGCTCTTTTTTTCCACACGTATGTGCATGGTGAGAGAGTACAAATGTTTTAACAGCATAAAAAGCAACAATGAAATACTAAGTTGTGTCTGGTATCATCAGAGCTGGGAGAAATCTTATTTTCTGAGGAAGTATGAGGAAGTTCAGCACCCCCAGTTTCCTCCCCTGTCCATCAGAGGGGACATGATTTGCAGTGCATGTTTCTGAGCAGCCTAAGTTACCAGAAGGCTGGCATGGCACCTCAGTAACATCCCCTCCCAGCCCAGGGTAGCCGAGGGCTGCCCCACACAGAAGGGTTTGGACATGTCCTGGCTGAACAAGGCGTTTACACTGCCCTGCCAAGGGAGTTCAAGCCGTCTGATGCTCTCCCAACTCATCTGAGGCATCTTACAGAGCCACTGGAGAAAGGCAGTCCCTCTTGCACGGCATTTCAGAGCAGGAGCTTCGTTGCTGTGAGTTACTTCCTGGGGCTGTGCATCTCTCCCCGCCAACTGCACAAACCACAGATGGAATTCAAAGATCTGCTAATCCCTCACCACAACTTGGTGGGCCCACTCCCTTTCCACCTGCCCTTTGCCTCCCGCCTCAGACAGCAGCACCCACAGGCAGGTCAGGGTCTGTCTGGCCCAGGGAGAGGTGGGTGTCACATTTAGGGTCACTCCACGGTCAGTGCAGAGAAACATGTTCTCTCCGTGTGTGCTTCACCACTCCAGATGATGGAGCTGATCGGACATTGAGATGCCAGGCTCTTACTCCAGGTGGTTCACAGTCACTTTCAGCCAGCTGACTTTAGGCCAGCCAATCCCACTCATCCCACTTTATAGTGCATGGAAAATACATAATCTCTGACACCTCTGCCATTGCATCAACAGTGAGAAAAAGGCTGTGCACACAAAGGCTTACAGGCTAACAGGGCGCTGCAGAGAGAGGGCAAAACAAAGGCCACATGACTCGTCCTGCTTTGCAGGGGGGAAAGCAAATCCACTGTGAATTCACATGATGTGCAGAGGACCTCACAAAGGATGCATAGGCAGGGACCGACTTTGGTCCAGGTCCTTAAAATAAAAAAATTCATGTCACCACAGAGTTGTCAGGTGGTGAGGGGTTTGAAGTTATCTTGGTTTAGGTCTGCCTACTTCTACACACAGGGAAAAATCCTGAATGCTCCCCATAGAGGCAGCAAGGCCCTTCTGGATTTACATCCGTGTGGCTGGAACTGGAGCCACGTGCTGACTGCACTGGTTGCCCACCTCAGTGGACATATTTCAGAGTTGAGAACTGACAGATCCTCGCGCAATGTGGTGCAACTCCAGCCCCCAAAAAGCCTTCAGGCAGCCCTCTCCTTCATTTCAGAGGAGATGGGGAGCTGTGATTGGTGATGGCAGAGCTGCCCGAACAGCCAAACGCCACTCCCTTCATCTCCTCACGGACTGCAGCAGGGAACTGGGCTGCTGTGACCTGGGTCCGCAGAGCCGCTGCCGCATCCTCCTGCTCCTTCTTCTCCTCATCCTCCCTCCTCTCCTCCTCCTCTTCCTCTTCTTCACCACCAGCGACTGACAGTGAGTCTTCGAACCAGACAGCAACAACTCGCAGCCAACTCCTTCCTCCTCCCCCAGTTTCTCTGTAGCAGCTTTGGTGGCAGAGAGCGGCCAGAGGGCTTGCCAGGCACTGCTGCCAGCAGGAAGGGTGGAAAGGAGTTGTCAAGTGGGACAAAGGTGGCGTTATGCTTCCCAGGCTAGGAGATGGAGCTACTGGGTGTCGGGCTACCAAAATCTTGGTGAAGACCTAATGGCTGCTGACGTTGGACCACCCTGGCTTAAAAGAAGTGCCGCAATAAATAATTAGTTAGATAAATTTAAAAAATAATTTAGTATTAAAAAATATTTTTTCCTAAAAATAGATAGCAAAAATGTTGACTGTGTGTTTTTGAACAGTTTCCTTTGATGTTGTTCATACCTCATTTGTTCTCAATATCTGCAAAAATGTAAACAATTAAAATTTGAGGGCAAGGTTTCATGGAACCAGTTCTAAGCGGCAATTTTACAAGGAACCAGAATTTCATTTTAGATTCTGTTGTGCCAGCGCTTACGCCAGAAGTACTTGCATGTTTTTCCAATCAAAGAAAAGAAATAATAAGACAACTTTACTGGTTGGTGCAATTAATGCAGCTCAAATTCCTACTAAGCATGATTCTTAACATTTGGACAAAAGCATATTGACTGAATGAGCTCAAATGAGGCATAAGTTACTGGGAACCAGAGTCTGCTGTCACAGTTTGTAAACAGAAGCTAAACAGAAGAAAATATTTCACACAAGCTCTTCTCTCAACTCACAATCCAGGCTCAAGACCTCCCATTTAACCAAATATCCTCTGGCACCCACATACACACACCCATAAGTGAAAGATCGAAGTGCAGCATGACCAAGGAATGATCCTTACCAGGATCGCTACAATAAATACCAAAGGTACTGTCTGCATAGCGGTATCTGTTCCTAATGTGTCATGTGCAATCACTGGCTGTGATGTAAAAACAGAAGGCAAGAGTTTATCAGGTTTCAGATTCAGCTGAATCACCCGGCCCACCCCTATGCAAAGGCCAATGTGCCTGGAAGTAAACACAGTTCAAGTGCTCTGTGTGTTTTCCAGGGTGTTGAGTTTCTGTTTTGTCGTAAATATGATCTATTACAATATTCTCCAGCATTCTACTGTCAATGTTTCAACATTTTCAGGTGCATTTCTCATTCCTTGTTTTCCTCTATATATTGCTGAAGGAAAAACCAACTGGCTCCGCATGATAGCTTTTGTATATTAAATAATTTTACTGTGTTTGAGCAACAAACTAAAAACAGGACGCTTGACAGTTACCATATAATTCAGTCGTTTCTTTCCAGCACGTAGGAAGGAAAATTCATGGCATGGTACAATGCAATGCTTGAGAACTATTTCATCTTCTTTTCCTTTGTTTGCCTGGAAAACTGATAGCTACCTGTTATCAACAAGAAAAATAATTCACAGGCAGAATCAGCATGAAGGCATAATAAAGGCTTACTTTTAAAAGCAAATATTTTTTCCGTTGTTGAATTTATGCTTGAAAAGCGTATTTACTTATGGATATAACTCTATTTGCATACAAAGAAGTGATTATGTATATGCTACACAAATACATACGCATGATAACATTATATGCATTTTATGCTACATTTATATAGATGCAAACTTGCCTAGACAGTAATAGTGAGAGAGTATTTTGACACGTATGCATGTGTTCCTACACTGCTGGTGACTAGCACGCCACAGAAGGCAATGCTTGGGCAGGACACTCAGTGGGTAAGGTCTGTAGTGAGCGAATACTGTCCACAGGGTACATACCCACAGCACATGGATGACAACCCCAGGCAGCTTCACTCTTTCACCTCTCTGTAAAATGGGTATAAAAAATGTCTACCCACTGCAACCCTGATGGTTAACTGTGTAAGTGTTTTGAGACCTGGTGCTGCAAACGCAACCCTTGCTTGTGCCTGGCCTGTGAGGGAGGAGAATACACTGATGAAACCAAAACCAGCACGATCTCAGCGGCAGGTTCTGCCTAGAGGCAGAGGCACACCACGCACCGGCCTGCGAACAGATGAGAAGAGCAACCAGTAGTTTCAATTTTGCAGGTACATCTGCCAAGCCCCAAAGAGTGAACCTCAACCACGATCAGACAAGTTCCTGCCACATGATCAGTAATGGGAAGGCACATGCTGGGCAGCAGTTCGGTGGCTTCTCTTTTTATCCCTAAAGGAGATGGGGATTTCCAATGGGATTTAGGAAGGGGATTGAGGCAGAGAAAGGTGTGGGGTGCAAAGCAGCAAACGGTGGGGCCATCCAGATCCATCCACCCACACATTACAGAAATGCTGCTGCAGCTCAGCTGCACAGAACTCAGCAAAAGCTCCCTGCGAGCCACCCACTTTCACTCTTCACCCCCATTGTGGCTATGAACTTTGCTGGCTGATGAAGCATCTTGCAACAAATAAACCATCCAAAACCTAAAAAAAAAAAAAAAAAAAAAAAAAAGCAAAAAAACCCCCAAGTCTAAGCCAGAAACTGGACTCTCTAGTATCACTTTGCTGAGGTGGGGATCTCTTCACTGAGGCATTCACAGGGAATATTCTGTCCTCTCCAATGGGTACCAGAGCCGCTGGAGAATGGGAAATATAAAGAAGGGAAAGAGTGAGAACAGAGGAAAAAAAGGAAGAAGGAAAGGGGCGGGGGGGAGATAATAAAATCACAAAAATAAGTCACAATGAGGGAAAAACTGTCAAGAAAGAAAAGGGAAAAAATAGAAAGGAGGAAAATGAGCATGGAACAAGGAGAGAAATGTCCATTGTATGAAGGAAGAGGATACGTATCAGAGCACCACAAACCGAAAGTTTTGCAAAACAAAAAAACACACAAAAATACTTAAAAGACACTGAAGGGCTGTCATTCCAGACCTCCAAGGGACCATAGGCAATCTCCCCAGGTGCCCAGGGCAGGTCTGCATGGGTGTCCCCCAGAGGGCTCACCCAGGCCACATTCATGTCCCCACCACAGTGTGCATTGTGATTTAGTGAGCAAATGGATCCAGAGCTTCTGCTCTTGGTGCAGTCAGAAGTAATTTTGCTTTTCCAAAATCTACACTGCAGTGAAGTTCACATGGTCGAGTGTGTGCTGGGAAGCTGGTCCTGCCTCACTTTCCTGCCATGCATGAGCCAGTCAGCATTTCCTTTCCCTTTAATCTTGGGGCATGGCTGACATTGCCCTGCAGCACTCACAAGCCTGGAGTAAGCACCCCCAGGCTACGATTCCCTGTGGTGTTCCGGCAAAGTCAGGCAGTGCTGCAAGAAGAGGCAAGATCTGGAGCTGACAAACGAGTCCTTGCCCAGAGATGCTCCATCCTGGGCACGTGGCACAGTACATCGACCAGGGGGCTCAGGGACTGACAGCTCTTGATGAAGTGTTGTATCAGGCAGCTAGCTGCTCTCTCCTTGACCCGCCTGAATAAATGCCAATGCACCCTCAGCAATTCTTGCGAGCCATCTATGCAGAAGGACTTAGCAGAGGTGGCCACTGAATGTGGATACACACTTGAAGAAGAACTCAAGAGTCAAAATAAAATAGACAAGGGATGAAACTGAATTTTAAAGAATTCCTTAACATATATGGGTTTGTTAAAAACTTGAGCCTTTCATGGTTCTGTTGTACAACTGCATTTTTACATTACAGGAAATTGAGTGCAGAAAAGCAGGACTCCTTTTTTACTTTCCAGACCTGTCAAATGTGTTTTCCTTTCAGCTGATATCTTCCTATAATTTTTTTAAGTGAAACCTTTTCTATTTTTTTTACTTGCACACCTTATTTTACTCTTTGTGAAATGTCTATGGTGCAGTCACTTTGCAAACAAGCAAGAAGCACACTTTTCTCACAAGCCGGAAAAAGCATTACCCTCTCTACACATCAAACTTCCTGTAAAATAAGACTTCTATAATGAAAAACAAGAAATGTGATTCTGGATGCTGAAAGTGTTTAGGCCTTAACAGAGCCAGGCAGAGCTGCCTTCTCTGTTGTCCCTGAGCAAGCCTTTCCAGCCACTCGTGATGTCAGGAGGTGCCATTCAGACAAATAACTGCAACCCACATCTCTGTGGATTTTCCTCAGCCACCATAAATAGACACTTTCTTTGCTGCTCCATCATGTGAATCTAATGAGTGGGGGTTTTTTGACTTTGGAACTAAACCGGGAGTGCAAACACAGGCACCAGTCTGACCGTGTTTAGACCCTTCCTCCCCAAGCCCCTGTTAGCAGAGTGGTACCCAGGACACAAAGCAGATGTCCAGCCTCCTCCAGAGAAACACCCAAAATCCTGCCCAGCAGGGTGTAACCTATTCAAAGTCAGTTCCCCAAAACAGCAAGACTCCAAGCCTCAGCCTGCTGAAAAGAACAGAGGAGAAGAAAGGACTTACCCTCTCCAGAGCCCCAAAGCTGTGGAGAAGGAAGCTGCAGATGCAGAAGCCCAAGGCTGGGAGATTACTTGGATTGTCACCAACAGTCTCCAGGTTTTTCATCCTGGAGATTGAGCAATGGACAATAACTGTGTTTTACAGCTCTTCTATTATGGTGCATCATCCAGACCCCTTCAGGGCACCAACTTCAAACAGTGCTGAACATCTGGCAGCTTGAAGAGCTGGAGAAGGAGTGAAGAAGGTGGTTTTCAGTCATCTTGTAGAGGTCTCTGTGAAGGGTGGCAAGGACAAGAAAAGGAGAAGACAAGGAAGAGAGAGGACAACGGCAAAGAAGCCCAGAACAATGTCATAATTTTCCTAAAAAGCTATCAAAATCTGGTAGCTGAGTAGGGAGATTGTAAAACTCACCACTGAGTACACTGAATTTTTCTGCAGCTGACTGGTTATCAAGGGTCCGTAGTTTGAAGGCACTAATGACCAAATATTTCTGACTCACCAGAACAGCTCTTAGTTTTATTTGCTTTTTCTGACAGGTCTTCAGGAATGTGTCTTCATTCTCCTGCAGTTTTGCAGCATTACAGATTTGCATTTCAACCTTTCATTTCAATTCTTGTTTCTCCAGGGGCAAGACAGTATTCTGTGGCCCGTCACAGCCCAGAAGAAAGCCTCCACAGAAGGAGTCACCCAGATCATTTACATCCCCTTTTTGTCTTCAGCTTGATCCAACTGCGGGTGAGAAAGGAGACTCAGTGGTTGCTGGTGGTGTGAAAGCAGCAGCCAGAGTAGCTCAGTGGCCAGAAGGGTGGTTTGCAAACCATGAGCTGGGGATCACCGGCACATCGGTTACACAGCTCCTCATCCCACACACCACTGTTACACCATGGATAGTATTCCACCTCCATCATCAAGATTTTCTTATGGTGGTCAGAAAGAAACATCTATATGAGCAACATCTGTGAAGTCATACAAACGGGTCTACAAAAACATCTACACCACTAGATCCTTTCTTTGATATTTTAATCAAATTCATGTGCCAATGTCAGATGAAATCAGCACATCTCTTCCTCAGCGGGGTTACGGCCTAGCTGACAGATTGCTGTGCATGCAGCAATGTCTGAGCCAGGCAACGAGATCTGCAGTGAGCAAGGAAGTGGGTAAGTGCCATGGAGGTAAACACAAGGTCGAGAAAATGGCTAGAGACAGTGCAAAGTGCTAAGCAGAGCAGTGACAGCCATCCAGAAGGGATTTTTCACAAGCATGCTGGCATGCTGTGCTGCACAGCTTGCTCTTCTCCGTAGGTTTCAAGCAAAAGCAGACTGTGACAAATATTTTGAGAGTACTTCACGGGAATCGAAGCTGCGAGATGTTGAATCTGCACTGGCAGAGCCAAGCAAAAAGTGGCGAGTGAACTTTTTCCTACACAGATTGCGCCACAGAATAAGTTCCCTGATTTGCAGAGACTTTTTACACTTCTTGTCATAGGCAGCCCTGCTGTGAGAAAGTTTCTGGAAACCTCTCCTGCAACACCATGGTGGCATGTCTTGTTTGAATCAACTGGGGTGAAAAACAGGTCAAAAATTTTGAATATGATTTCCTATTATCAACCCACAAGAGCTGCTGAATGCTCACGTTGGGCATCCTCTTGCAGCAGACGAGGAGAGCAGCCTGGCAGCTGCTACGCTCAGCACGGTAGCAGTGCCGTGTTGTTCCCTTGTGGATGATTCACAAGGGCTTGGTGGGGAAGCAGGCAATTCGTGACAGGGATTTCTTCTAATGCAGTGTGTTCAGCTAGAAACCAAAAGAGCAACCCAGGCCATTGGAAACAATTCAGAACTATGATTTTCCTTTAGAGAAGACAACAGCTTTTGCTAGCCGTATCACTGCGGGCACAGTAAGAACGTGGGAGAAAAGCCCTGTTTCTCAGTATAGTGCATGTGGCTTACACAAAACCTTTGCTCAGCTAAGTTGGGGGAAAATGGAGTTAATTAACTTGTTATGGCAGCAAAATGGGCCTCTGCTGCCTTCTAACAATATCTCCAGGCAAAGGGGAAAGTACCTGCAATCGTCCCAGTCATAAGGTGGAAGAGCAGCTTTCAAGTCCTTTTTCTGCTGTCCAAGGCTTCTGGGGAAATGGGCGTTTAAGAAGCTCTGTGTGGCTTTATTTAGCAGTGGGTGAGTTTCACCTGCCATGACTCAAGCATCTAAAACTTACGGTTTTGGTCCTTGCCAATCACCTTTAACTCCATTTATAGTTGATGGAGAAAAAAGAGACAGAGAAAATTCACTTATCCAAAGCCTGGCCTGAGAGGCATGAGAGCTGAGTGGTCCACTGTTTTGACTTCATAGAATCATGGAATGGTCTGGGTTGGTCAGGACATTAGAGGTCATCTAGTTCCAACCCCCCTGCTGTGGGCAGGGACACATTCCACTAGACCAGGTTGCTCTAAACCCCATCCAGCCTGGTCTTGAGCACTTCCAGGGATGAGGCATCCACAACTTCTCTGGACAACATGTTCCAGTTCCTCACCACCTTCACAGTAAAGAATTTCTTCGTAATATCCAATCCAAATCTACTCTCTTTCATTTTAAAGCCATTACCTCTTCTCCTACCACTACATGCCCTTGTTCAGTGTCCCTTTCCAGCTCTTCTGCAGCCTCCTTTAGATACTGGAAGGTGCTCTAAGGTCTTCCTGAAGCCTTCTCTTCTCCAGGCTGAACAACTCCAACTCTCAGCCTGTCTTCTTAGGAGAGCTGCTCCTGCTCTAATCACCTTCATAGCCCTCCTCCGGACTCACTCCAACAGATCCACATCCTACTTGTGCTGAGGACCCCAGAGCTGGATGCAGCACTCCAGGTAGGGTCTCATGAGAGTGAAGTAGAGGGGCAGAATCACCTCCCGTGACCTAGAATAAAAGACTGATAACAGTATTTTATTAATACCAATCATTACTATTATTACACAGTGCTATCAAACACACAAATTTATATTTAGCTGTGAGTTTACAGGATCTTTAAGGTCCCTTCCAATCCAAACCATTCTGTGATTCTGTGATTTAAAACCATCTTTGTACTTCACTTGGATAAAAGCTACATAAAATAGTAATCTGTTAGCGTTGTTCAACCTCTGCTACTGAATTTACTATAAAATGCCATGCCAGTGTTGTAGTCCTAATAGCAACTTAAAAATGAGTATGTTGACCTGAAAATGGGCTGGGAAAGGGAGAGAAGATTGACAACGACTTTAAAGTCCGCATAGATTGTAGTCAGAATTAACAATGGCCTTCAGAACACCAGAATATTCTTGTTTGGAAGAGATGCAGATGGAGTCAGCTGGTACTGGCACTCCAAGGGGTAGGTTTCCCCCCTCTCAGATTGCTCCCTTCACCTGCTAACCTGCTATTTTAACAAAGACTTGTTTTCATCAGCCACTCTTCTGCAGGGCTCACCTTACCTGCCATCAGAGAATGCTGATTTCATATCAGAAGTGGAGACAGGGCAAAGAGCAATGGTGAGGCAGGGCAAGGGGTAGAGAGGGAACCTTGGGGCAGGAACCAGGGATTCCAGGGTGCTGAATTGCCTTGGGAATGTGAGAGGATTTTTTGTCTTTTCATGAAGGTAGGATGAACTACTTTAAGGCAATGTGTGCAGAAAGTGCATAAAAACTGAGAGTCCAGAGAGACACCAGCAGGAAGCACCAAGGATGAACTTACAGAAAACAGCATGGAAGTCTGTCAAAGGCATGGAAAGAAGCACACACTATCAGTGTCTGGCTCTCCAAAGATCTGTTTAGCTTAAAAGAAACAAAACCTTTCCACAAGAGTCTTCAGACCAGGGCTGCTAGTACTAACTGAGAAGCAGAGCATGTGCAACCTGCACAGTAAGAAAGAGAAATATTACACAGGAGGAGGAGAGACTTTTCAGGAGACAGCTATGTTCAGTGCCACAAACATCTCCTTAACTAGGAATGGGACTCTTCACCACTAGAAATGAGAAAGCAACTCATTCAGAAAGCGTTGCTGCACCGAGAAGCAGAATGAAAGGTCTGGAAGAACTGACCTATGTTTGCTGAACACCGCATCTCACGGTCAGCTGAGAGTTAGAGGATCGTTCCAGCAGTGAGTTATTTGATAGAAAAGCAGAACACAGCCTTGAACACGCAGACCATGGAAATGGTCACAGGAACAGAGGAGCAGTGCTAGGGTCACGGGCCGGGTTTCTCCTAGGGAAGGTATATGCTGGGACAAGGGCTCGTGAAGGTAAGAAGAAACCTGAAGGCTCTTAGGCAGCCACCCAGATAACCTGGGATGAAAGCCGGGGATGAGTATCCTCTGCAACTTAATAAGTGCCAGCTGAGGGTAAGAATGGGGGAATTCTTACAAAACCTATTAAAAAAATGAAGCAGAAGAGGCTCTGTGATACCCCATGAGCTGTAACTCTGGCACATGCAGAACCTTGTGCACATTTGTAGGGATGGACTGTAGGCTCCAGAAACATTAAGCATATTAAGTGCTTGTGGAGGCACTCCCGCATCCTTTCAGGGAGTATTAAATCCAAGCAGACCTACTGGGGAGGCATCCCAAGGACTTACAATAGGAGGAAGATTAACAGCTTCCGTGGGCAGCTGAACCTTTTGCCCTGTTAAAATCTTCTGGCTTGAATCAGCTGCACCTCATGCTGGCCTGTCAGCCAAGCACAAGTATCCTGATACCATGACAAATCACCAGACGAAAATAGGACAGAAATACAGGGGTTTTTTCTCTCCTCACTACTTTCTTCCTTCTCAAATGTTTGCTTAGCTATTGTTCTACAGAAGGCACAACAATCAGTCCAGATCATCATCTCCTCCTTCACCAGTACCACCAGCAAGGAGTGATTTCAGGTTACTTTTGGCCAGAGCCAGAGGGGTGGTCTCGTAGTGCCTGGGGCCACTGGCTGTGTGGAGGAGCAGGGTGAAGCCACCCACGGCGCTGACCCACAGTGGAGCAATCCTCCCACACAGGGACTCAGGATGAAGCTAAAGCCGCTCTTCATTAAAGCACACCTCCCTCATTGCTGTCACAAACGAGCAGTTGCATCAAGAAGTGCCGCTCTGCTTTGCAGCAACACCCTTTGGGGAGGTACAGTGCACCGGATCTGGGTCACCTCCCCTAGCCTTTGAGGTACATCCCTGCTGTGCTGGGATATGGGAACACGCTAAAGCAACTGTTGGCACCTCTTCAGGGTCTCTTTCAGCGGCTGCAAACCCCACCCGAGCTGATGGTGCTCTCAGAGCCGCAAACACAGCATAGATGGCCTTTATTGCAGCACAGGAGCTGGAGAAGGTGACTTCAAAAGGGCATTTAGCAGCAGAGCAGCCCGGGGGCGGGCAGCTCCTGTGGTGCACAGCTTTCCTTACAGCGGGCACGATCCTCACCATCACCTCTGCCACATGGGGAGAGCCGCACAAAGCTGTCTTGCTACAGGCCGAGATAATCTCCCCTCCAAACAGGAAAGAGGCACATAAAGTGGGTGTTGGTGGGGGAGGATTCCAGAACACGACAAACAGGTATTCACCGCTCAGCAATTACCCCGCTGCTCTCCCAGGTGCCAGCACTGATGTCTGTAGGCACATCTTCTGCCTCCCACCCAGAGCAGGCGGGAGACATTCACATCTGTCTCCCAGGGGGCATGGACGGGTGGGTGATGGGTCACCTGGGACTTCATTTCCTCTCTTTTGGTGGATGAGGATAAAACATAGGGACATTATAAAAGGCTTCTGTTGCACAGGCCAAGTTCACACCAGCACAGTGGGCATGGAAGACGTCCTGTTCTGGTTTTGAAGTGCTCAGTTTCTCTTATATCCCACTAACTACACCAGCCTTTCTGGGCTGCTGAGGAGATGGACTAAGGATTACATTTTAGGGGCCTTCCTCAGATGCTGTCAGCATCATTTGTCAGCAACGTACTCGGGGACATCCACCACCCTCTGCTCCCAGACAGTGCTGGTGACAGTGGGCTTCTGGCACAGCCACATCTTGTCACCCCCCTCTGCAGTCCCAGGAGAGCCATCTCCACCCTCTAGCTGAGAAACATCCTCTGGAGTGTAATTTCTTGTTTTCTCCCAACAAAGAGAGCAAATGACCTCTGGAAATGATGCATTTCTGTGCCACAGAGTTATGGCCCTTATAATCAGCATGAAGCAAACATTGAGTTGAGGAATAAGTAAAATACTGCTGACTAGAAAAAAGAATTAACCTTTGTGAGTATTTTCAGAGGAGGTTATTGAAATACTGAACAATCATAGTCCAAGAGACTTCTTAAGCTTCAAAATATTTCTGTAATGTATGTAAAAAAACATAAAGCTGGAGCTCCCTGTTCACATTTGGGGTGGGAAAGTGTAGTTCCTTGACATGTGTAGCAACCATAGCCCCAGCAGTTAAGCACAGGAAGTGCAGAAGAATACCACAGACATTTTTTCTTGTGAAGTGTTAGCTAGTCTGTATTTTACCTGAGTAAGGGTGTGACTAATCTACAGGGGTAAAAGCTTTTTAGGGTGTAACAATCCACAGTGTTCCTTCTTTCTCTGGGATAAAGGTCTTGAATCCTCCCGTGAAGATATCATCCAGGATGGAAAAGCCATTTATCAGGACATTGGTTCAAGGGAAAACCTTGCAACATGCTGGATGAGAGCAGGGATGAGAGGCACAGCGTTGGGCTGGTACTGGGAACCGCAGTGCCATTTGCATGCAATTTCACATCCATTAACGCAACTTCGGGAGAGATTCCAGAGCTTTAATCACTCCAATTGATTGTGATTAGTAATGATTTGTTGCGGTGATTTGCAGTGTATTTCCTTATAATCCAGTTTAAGTATAAATCTGCCTTGCCACTTTCTGGATAATTCAGATAGCCTGTAAGAATTTTTCCTGTGGGAGTAAAAGCCTGGATATTGTAACACCAATTTCCATCATAAGATGCTTTTTAAAGAAATCAAAACAATTGTTTTCACTCAGGTCTTTGCACTTAACTGGCAAATATATCTTGCCCAGCTGCTGCAAACTCTGAACCCGTTTTTTAGAAAGCCTACTGTGACAATAAAATTGATACATAAGCTTTAAAGGAATGAGTGTCGACCAGCTTGTCATACCACAACATTCATAACACCTTCAGGGAGCAGAAGAAACAGTTAAAAGTAAAGTTAGCTGACTCATTTCGTGAGTAGCTGGTGTTACTCGTAGCAGCTTGGAAGTTAACAGATAAAAATGTTATCACAGCCAGCAGCAATATAGCCCTAACGACAACAGACAGACTGATGTATGAAGTAAGTCCAATTAACTGTCTTAAGCATGGGTGCAACTTGGATTTGGCATTAATATTCCAGTAGTATGCTGGAGACCGATTGACAGCTGTAGTATGCTTTAGAAGAAAAGTTTTGCATTTCCGCATCTTCTGCTGGGGAATAATTTTATTTAAAGACATGCAGAGACTTTAAAGTGCTGCTCCTTGTGGGTAACTAGGCCAAATTTTTTATTCAGTCACACCAGTATAACTTCAGTTTACAGTAAATCCATTGACTTCATCAGCACAATTAAGCACTGCAACAATTTACTTAGTCACGCTGTGGACTCTCCATTGCTGGAAACCATTAAGTCACAAATTATTGGCTTGTTTACTCATTTTTTTCTGAAAGATGGAAAAAGGGGGAAAAAAATGCTCTAGTTGAAATGAATAAGCCACCCAGCTTGCACTGCACATATATCAGATTAGAGGGTTATGTTGCCTCCCTTTGACTTCATGATGCATGAATTTCGGGTCTTGTTCACCTGCGAGATTCGGGAGCTCTAGGGTGGCATGGGATGGCACAGATAGCCTTACTCCCCAGCAAGCATCTTGGTGCAACACAGCTATCTCTGTTTTGGACCATTTTGATGGGGAGGGACACACATTCATCCCAGAGACAAACCCTTGTCAGGGACCTTTGAACTGACCTAGCCCTGGATGTCCTGGATTCAAATCTTTATCTCCATTCCTGCGAAAAACCGGAGCATGAACCCTGAAAAACCCCACTCATTTGTCACCACCAAAAACCCAGCAGGCGAGTGTCTTCCTGTAAGTGTCTTGGCAATTAATCATCTACGCCACCTGGATTATCAGAGACCACGAGTTATTTGTTGATTTGTTATGTTTAGCTTCTGTGCAGTAAAATCCTGTGTTGTTGTCTGTGGAGGTGAGCAGGTCTAGCAAATGGTTCAGAAAAGGGTAATATCTTTCCATAGCCCAATTAAAATCGAGGACTGCTGCTAAAAAGGCTGTCTGAGGGGAGGCACAGAAACGACTCAAATTAGTAGCTGCTCTAGCTGACCTAATTATAAGAATCAAAGCGAGGAGAGGTGTGTTAACAGCTTCATTTAATTTTTTATTGCATTTACTTGACAGCCACCAGAGTCATTTACTCCTGGGCAGGGTCATGCTTCCAGGGCAGACGAGTGTGTTCATCTCACACCACAGTTATACCAGACCACAGCAAAGTAAGGAGATTATGCTCTCAGTAGGGCAGGTTTTGAGCCCACAGCCTGAGGTGAACAGTTGTGGAAGGCCTCAAGCCCCTCAACTTCTTCTTTTTAACTATAGAGAGAGCAAAAACAGTAGGGGAAGCTTGCCACAGGATTATAATTTCTTCCCGTTTTATGCCCGATTCTGTGTCCTTTCACAGCAGTAACAACTCCTCCCAGCTTGGGTACATGATGGTGACAACCTCAGACCACAGACAGGACATAGGCGTGGTGCTCTTTCAGCACCCCTGACCATACCCACACACTGCAGAGGCAAGCCATGGCCATAACCCTGGAGCTGCTGCCACAAGTGACCCTCTCCAGGACCAGCATGTCGTGTTTGGTGCTCAGACCCATCCCGTCCGGAACGAAGGGCTGATTTTCCTTCTCCAAAAGGCTCTCACCCCACACCAGGCACCAGACAAAAACAGGCAGGGGCTGCATTCCCTCTGCTGGGTTCTCCTTTGCCCAGCTGCCTGCCTCCTGTGCCCACCACCCTGGAACATGCCCTGGTGCTTGTTGCCAAGAAATTGTTTTAATGCTTGGGTTTTTATTTGCCAAGCATTAACACAGTCTCACCTCCGTATTTTTTTGCTGCTCCACCCTTTCTTGTCTTTTTAAATGCCATGCTCAACTCTCATTTGTTTGAGGTGTGTAGGAGTGCTCACCAAAGTGAGAATGGCAAAATCATGAAAAAAATTAAAGCAAGCAAACAAACAAAAAAAAACCCCACAAGAATTTTGCTCTTTTTGACCAGTTTAACACCATATTCTTCCCTGAGCAATGGCTGGAGTGACCTTCTCTGTCTGGGAAGAACTAGGACAAGTAAAAAAAATAATAATTAAATGTTATAAATAACATCCAGCAACACCCCTGACACAACCACAGGTGGGACAGATTTTTCTCTGGGTCCCCTTCCCAGTTTGCCTTGTACTGTTACTGTATGACTCAGGAAAAGCTTTCTCTACAAGTGGGGGTGCCACACTGCAGACTGCCCACCTGGTGTGCCCATTTCAGGTTTCAGTAGACTCCAGTGTGGTCACTGAAAGGGATCTCCGTGCCCCAAGCCTCTCCTTTCTCCCTTTCCATGTTCTCTTTTCTCCTCCTCCTTTCAGCTACAAGGCAGTGGAAAGTAAATATAGCTTCTCCTTCCCGTTGTGTCCAGAAGAGGAGGGATTAAGGTTTTTCCTTCCCCATTTCCACCTGGTGAGAGAAGGGAGAAGATCTGATTTACAGGTCTCAGTGCTTTTCCCAGGACTGGGTGAGAGGGGAAAAAACAGCAGCATTCACCCCTCAGCTCTGGATGATGGCCAGAGATGATGCTGCTGGGTCTCAAGGCACTGGGTATCCTGGAAAAGAGCGGGGATGTGCCCCTTAGCCTCCTGACCAGGTAATAGCTCCAGCTTTGGCCTCCTTGGCCATGGCCAAGTCTGCTCCTGTTACCAACACAGTGCTTTGAGAACAGAAGGAGATGTGGGGATGGCTCCAGGAGGGATAAAGAATCCCCCCATGCACTGCAGTACGGTGGAAATACTTCAGCGGTGGTGATGAAACAGGTGAAACCTGCTTCCTACCTTGGATTCTGATTAAACACCCATTTGGAGGATGTGCTGCCGAAAAAGAGACAAAGAACAAGTTATTGCCAACATCCACGGAGAATTGGGAATGAGCCTTCCATGGCCACATCCAAACTCCAAATAATACTACTGCCAAGACAGAAACCCAAGTTTCTCTTAAAATTTTGGGAAATTAGGGGCACGAGGAGGTGCAGGAACTGAGCCTGTGGGAGTGCAGCTGGGCATGCCATGGCTCGGGGATGAGGGGGGCTGTGGGCTAAGCATCAGCCAACCCAAGCCCACCTCCCTTGCTATCTGATGCCAAACTGAAATGAGCCCCCTCAAAAGCGCAGGGCCTGCTCCCTCCCCTCTTATCCATCACTTTTCCATGAAGAAAATGACCCACTGTGCAACACAGCACAGGGGGAGGCTTTGGAAAGCCAGCCATTCCCAGCCCCTTGGTTCACAGAGGCAAAACTTCGGAGATGGGTGTTTGGAGCTACAGTTTTGGTCAGTCCTATTATCATCGTGTTGCAGAAAAACTGCCTGGGGTGTCAGTTAGGTTCACACCAAACCAACATATTTCACACGTACACGGGGAGCCAGTGCAGCCTGGGAGAAGGCACATCCCCTCCAACATCTCTCCTTGTCAGATGCACGGCCACAAAGTCTCCTCCAGTAGGGATCCGACCGCAGCGGGGCCGCAGCCTGGCTTTCCAAACAAGGTTACTGGCCTTGTCTTACATGGGAATTGGTGCTGGAATCAGTAACATTAACAGCAAAGCTCCTGTGTCAGCCAGCACACGGAGTCAGGCCTCCGTGGCTTCCGTGAGGGAGGGATAACCAGCAGCACTGCGCTCTGGGCAAGCAGAGGAGGCACAGCAGGAACCTAGAGGAACAGCCAAGCTTATTTCACCAAATTTTAAAAATTATTAGGTAGGGAAAGGAGCCTTAGCTTCATCTTTCACATTTGCAAATACCCTTTCTCTGTGGAGGGGGAGAATAGAAGCTGGGAGACCTAACAGTGGCTTTTAAAGCACCTGCAGAAGGCACTTACCAAGGAGCAGGAGATGTTTCAGGTCTGGAAGAGAGGGAAGTGGACAGTTGGCCACTGCAGAGCACCAGGAAATCCTTCTTCTCCCCGCTGTATCCTGGCAGGACTCATGGCAGCCCCACCAGCCATGGGGGTGCCTTGAGTGTCTTTAGGCAGCCTCCATCCCTCTCTGCCACTCTGGTGATTAAGTCCCACAGCTTGCAGTGACAGAGGAACCAGTTTGACCACAGCCCTGCATTCAGGCAAGCAACCTTTCACGCGCCTGGCAGCTGCTCCTGATTTTGAAGCAATCGGAAACTCGGATTTACACCCTCATGACACCAGCACAATCCTCCGTGTCTGGATATTGCTGCTCAGTATTGCTGCCAATCTGTTATAGCACTGCCACACTGAGGCCTGGATATCTTGTGACTGTCCTAAAACAACCTTTCTCAAAAAATTGCAATATTAAGTTGCTTTCAGGAGAGAGAGGTGGAAACAGTAACTTCTAATAATTTCATTAGAACAATTTTTCCCAGGGTATTAAGCTCTATGATAAAAGGGCCTTTTGAGCTGATCACACTGAGAGCAACACTGGAGAAATGTTCACTTTCAACTTAAAATTAGGCTAAATATGAAACATGCCTTATATTTTATTTTCCATCTTTTCCTTTTATTTTCCCACTTTTTGTCTTATAACTTGTGGGTCTTTAAATCCAGCTTTATAAAATAATTTTGCACCTGCTGCTACCATATCTAATATATATATATAATGGAATAAGCCCTGGTTTAAGAGACTGGGAGGTTTTCAGGAGTGGCCGTTGGTATGTGTCTCCAGTTCTGTTCTTCCCACTGGAAAGCACTAAGCAAATATCTCCTCACCAGATAGGCTTAGGGTGAGTTCAGAGTAAAGCCTTGTCAGGTTTAAAATGGCAACTTGCTTGAGCAATCCCATTGATTTCAGGGGGTAATCACCAACCTGAGGAACAAGATCACAGCTTTGCCCTTAAATCTCAGTGGCTGTTTTGTTCGCACCTTTTCCCTTATCCAATGTGGCTGCTGTGGTGCTGAGCAACAGGATCCATTCTATTTTAAAAATTATCTGAAAAGATAAGATGATCCCATCTTTGAAAACTGCCCAGCTTTGCAGAGCATCCTGGGCAGCCCAGGAACCCATCCCAGCCAGGGGCAAGCAGCGGGCAGAGTCCAGCCCTTGAACAGCCAAAATTCCTTAGCCATCAAGAAAATAAGCGTAATTCTCCAGCGAGGCCACGGGTCAAGTTGAGTCCCACAGGTGCTGTGGCACAGAGGGCAAGAAATCACGAGTGCCTCCTCGGGAATCCCCTGACGCCAGAAAGTCATCTCAATTGTCCCCAGGGTGGGCTGACAGGACACACCAAGGAAAGAGGGAGTTTGCATCCCCATCTCTACCTGATCTGCACAATGCAAATTCTCGGAGTGGCTGACATCCCCTCAAATTTAGGTGGGCGAATGCTTGCCCACATGGAAGATGAGGCACTGCTTTCCCCACCACCTGGCTACGAGGCAGTCTGGGAACGGGGCTGAGCGCCGCACTGGTCTCCCTCTCTGCCTCCCCACTTCCCCAATGAAATCTGAAACGTGGCTATTTCTGCCACCGCTGACAAACACCGTCACCTTTCGCTCCCTCCCTCGCGGGTGACAGGGTGCAGCGCCGGGGACCACAATGAATCATCACCCGGCGGCTCCCGCGGCTCCCGAGCACCGCGGTGGCAGCGGGGCCACCCACGCCAGCCCAGCGCTGTGGGGCGGGGCACCGCAGCCCCAGCTGCAAGGAGACGCGGGGGGGCTGCACTGCGTTTGGCTTTTATTGGGAAAATGGCAACAAATACCAGGCACTGCAGGGGAGAAGAGAGGAGAGCTGGCTCTCAAACACCCCTGTGGCTGCTGGCCATGCTGCCTCTTGCCGTGGCCGCAGCGGCAGGGAGCTGACATTCCACGGGAACCTCAGCTGGCCCAGCAGCGCCCAGGGCAGGGTAGTCCCCGGAAAGACTGGGTAGTGCAGGGGCATGGAGAAGCCCAGCCTGGCTGGGGAAGCTCCCTCCCATATGTGGCCATACCCGGGCTTCAGTCAGCGTCTCCACCCGAAACTGCCCACTGCCAGCACTTCAGAGAATCTTCTTGCATGGAAAAACTCCTCTCTTGTTGACATCCATCTGAATTCACCTCGATAGGCATTAAAAATTTTCTCTGACAGGCAGGGACTGCTATGCAGAAGAGTTAAAAGGTCAAGGGGAACTCCCTTCAGCTGGATGCTCTATCCCAGTTTCTTTGCAGGATCACAGCTAACTGGACATTGCAAATCAACTTTTTGTATGGAAAGAAACCAAGTAAGCTTTGGATACCACGCAGCCAGAAGTTACACTTCTCCAGTGTAACTGGAGAAGTGACTTGATCCAACCATGCTCACATCCTTCTTGCCACCCAGGATGGCCCTTCTAGTTCTTCTTCAGGCTGCCAGCTCTTCCTTGAGTAAAATATAGAGCACTTTATTGCACGAGTGCATCTGCAGCTTGTCCCCAAGGGAATAAGGGCACCCTGATATGAGCAAAGAGTTGCCAGTTTCAGCCGAGAGCTCTGCTCCCATTTCAGGGTTACACTCACACTCCTCCTTGGACACCAGCGCTCGCCACTTCGATCTTCCACAGGCAACGCATTCCAGAGCACAATCAAACCTATTGTGCAGCTTTAGAACAGTTTTTGCTTTAATCTGTTGGAGGGAACGGCACAAGGAGTTTTATATCTAATCCAATAAATCTACACTGACATCTTGTGGAGATCCTGAGACCAAAATGCCACAGCCACTGGGCAGGGTGGGACTGACACCCTCGCCACGTCCTGCTGGACACTACTGCAGAGGCAGCTGGACTTTCCAAAGCAGCTGCAGCTGTGCCTGCAGTGAAAACCAGGCCCTGCAGCCTCAGAAGTCATTGTTCTCAGTCCACAAACATAATTTTAAGTGATCCTCACAAGCCTAACTAAACCAAGACTATTTACTCTTAAATCCTCACTGAAAGCCATACTGTGGCCATTCTTACATAACTGCCACTTCAGGCTTCTCAAAGTACAGGCTTCTGATGAGGACTTATTTTCATGCTGAAATTTTATTATTTCTGTAAGTGCTGAAAAAAAATGGACCTAAGTAGCACTCAAGGACTCCTTTAATGCTCCTCTTCATCTAAAAATACATGGGTTAAGTAAAAACTGGCTGCAGTTTGGGAACCTGTGCGAGATTTTCCTCCATATTCACCCCATTCATTTTAGACCCTCTGCCAAGTCCAAAGGGTTAAATTAAGCCACTGCCTACTTTCTTCCAGTGCTCGGGTAAGTGTTCAAGGAGTACAAGCCTCCTGGTTAGGCGCAGACCACAGTAATGCTGCAGTGAAATTGCTTAGCAGTTGCTTGGTTAACACCAAGAGCTGAAATCCCAGCACAGATAATCTCACAATCCAACCATACAATTGTTCCTCCAGCTTTTTCTTAATATCATCCAGGGAGCAAACGCTCCATCTCCTTCAAGATGGCCAGAGACCCTCTGGAACTGCTGGGGTAGCACCAGACAGGTGGAAAATGGAGGCTACTTGGACATACTAGAAAGTGGGGGAAAAGACTTCACGGTGTAGCAGCCAAGCTGGGGAAGCCACGACCATCATCCACGGCCACCACTGTCTCCAACAACGAACCTCTTAAGCCTCTGCCTGCAACATGCCAGTAACTCAGCCACCTCCACTCAACAAAACATCCTCCTTCTGCTACGCACCCATTGCAGGCACCTCAGAGGAAGAACTGCCACCCCAAAATTGCACATGGACAGCGTTCCCCACAGTTATGGCTCCGGGCCAGTCTGCTCCATCTTCGTGCTCTTCTCAGGGCAGCACCAACCCCAGCCCCCCACCAAAGCCAGACAACTTTCCAGTGTGGGTGTCAGGGAGGCACGGCATTAGCAGCACATTACAAGACCTCAGCTTCATGCATAAAGATGGAAATGGGAGAGTGTAGAATGTAACAAATGCTACTTTACTTGGGACAGGTGCTAATGCTGAGCCCATTAAGTTACCACATGGCACCACCCAACCAGTTACAAGAGGGGGGAAAACCAGCCATCCTAAGAAAAGCCCAAATGACTCCAGAGTGGGAATCACTAGCTGCAGCACTGGCTCCACTCTGAACAACGGCAGACAGCTTTTATCCTTTGGGCTTCAAAAGAAATGGGGGAATTTTCATGCTTGAAACGGACTAATCTGTAAGCAATGCTTGAAAAGGTGTAGCAAAGCCTACTACCAAGCAGGTGTACACCCCAAAAAAACCCCACACATAGAAGTCCAGCCACTTGGGCTCTCGTAATGTGCCTTGAGCAGTCCCAGAAGCATCCATACATATGTGCAGCTAGGTCTGATTATTCAAATCCTGTTGCCTAGTATTAACTCCCAAATCTATATTTAAGCACCTAAGTAGGAATTACTACAGCTTTCCAAAGATCCTAAGCATGAAGAGCTCTTGTTAAGAGCTTACCCAAGTACTGACCTCCTAATGAATCTGTTTAAATGATAACATTCACCCCGCTCCCAAGTGAGGTGAAATTCAGTACTTTCACGCACTCCTGAACCTCTTCCAGCAAGAGCCGAGCTTGTGAGTGTCCTGTCTTTCATATCAAAACACAGACTACAGGCAAATACACAAGAGGAGCTATTTCTAAAATCCTGCACTGACTTCAAAGTCACTGTACCTTGTTTTAGAAAAGGCTTGAAAACAGCAGAACGCAGGCTGTGCGTTACAGTTTGGTAGAAATTTGGGAAGAATGGTATTTTTTAAGCAAAACATATCTGGGCATTGAACCAAAAATTAAAACTATCATAGTACCAAATGGAGATATTTTGATTTAATTCTCACTCTCCCCATTCCAAAGCCGGGAAGCCTCTAAAAATTTCTGCAAAACTTGAATCTTGCTGTTCTTACAGTCAGAAAGTCAAAAAGTTGCTTTTCCTTTCCACAGGCCGAGTCTTTCCCCTTGCCAGAAGGGCAAACTCACATCCTGGAGATGAGCAGAACACAGCAACAATATTCCAACTCATAGAAAAAGGCCAACTCTTCATTTTTCATTCACTTTTGTGTAATTCTCCTTTTAAAATCAATTTGCATACAAAGCCAGTGTTTTACCTTCATTCTATACCGAATTCTATATTCATCCTCCTTCCTGCCTGAGTTATGAGGAAATGTGAGAAACAGACAGCAGTGTATTTATAGGGCCAATAGTTGCTACCGTGGGGGAGAACAAGGAAGAACACAACACGCAGGGCTGGAAATGCTCTGTAAATTTCAGCAGCAAGATGGTCATTCAGAATCCTGGATTATGAGTGAGTAGTTCTGGATGAAAATTTAGCAAAAGGTAACTGAAGTAAAATACATTGCAGTAGTTCAATAGATACGAAGGACCATACACATTTAATTGGAATAAAGGATTATCTAGAAAATATGGAGTTGCTTCAGCAGCATCACAAGACTAGACAGAAAATAGCAGTGGCATCATGTAATCTGTAGGCAACAACTCTCCTTGTCAGGAACGTCAAGTCCTCTTTCTAGCCCTGCAGATGCAGGAGATAAGGTCTCAGCTCCAAGCTGAGCCATCATTAAACTGCTTGCACTAGTGAAACAGCACTTTACGGATTACTTGACATTCAGACCCTTTTTTAAACAATACTGATGGGGAGTTAGTCAAAAGCTTCAGAATGGATGTATGGATGGCAGGAGAGACTTCATAGAATCATGGAATGGTTTGGGTTGAAAGGGACCTTGGAGGTTATCTAGTTCCAACCCCTCTTCCATGTGCAGGGACATCTTTCACCAGGCCAGGCTGCTCCAAGACCCATCCAATTGGGCCCTGAACACTTCCAGGGATGGGGCATCCACAGCTTCTCTGGGAAACCTGTGCCAGTGCCTCACCACCCTCACAGCAAGGAATTTCTCCCTAATATCTAATGTCAACCATCCCTCTTAGAGTTTAAAGCCATTGTTGGTGGCAGCAGTCCCAATAGCAAACCCTGAGGAACATCACTCCCTTGTTATTTTCTGTAACTCACCAGTGCTATGCTGTGCACACATCTCAGGAATACAACAGCCTTTCAATGAGCGCATGAACCAAAAAGCATACCATTCAAATCACTTTGTCATTACCAAAAACTTGAAAATGAACCAAAAAATATAGTTAGTGAAAGGGAGGAGAAAGGATTAATACCATCCGAACACCAGTGTGATTCATGAATGAGCAAAATGAAAGCATTGCAAGTTTTCCAGAATGGGAAAGATGATCCAACCTGTCAAGATACAGTCCGACTGTGAAGGGTGTAAGAAGTGGAATTAGACCTAGGATTTTGTATTGTCCAAAGATTAGTTTCAAATTTAAAAGACAACACTTCTGATAAACTAAATTTTAAATGTGCATTCTACAAAAGCCACACTGTTTAGTTCCTTCTTTTGCTGTCAAAAGTATCTACACACACACGGACACGCACGTAAGAAAAGATGACCTTTCAGTTTATTGATTAAAATACAACTTTCAGGCCACATGATCACTATGCACTGACAGTATTTCCGTCCATAAGGAATCATCCCTCTCCACATAACGATTCTTCATTTCAAGGGTATGCACTTTCCCAAGCCTCAAATCTCTTGAAGAAGTTCCTTCTTTTCCTCAAAATACTTCTGAAACCACTCAATATGTTCAACCTTCTGCTTTACACTGAGGTATGGGTTTTTTGAAAGCCCACAGATGACTAGTTCCATGAAGTGGCGGATAGGTCCTTGCTTGGGAAAGGCTCTGAGGTGTTTCTCCAGAAAGATATGTTCATGAAATTCAGCATCATCCTCCATCCCTAACAGAAAGACAAAGAAAAAAAGACAAAGTTATTATCATAATATAACAGCAAGTTTAACAAAGTAAAAAAAAAAAAAACCAAAAAACAACCAGTTTTAAAATAATCTTAAATTAATGGTTCTGCTCACATTTCTAAGAATATGTAATATTTAAATCAACTTTCTGGCTTGAAATCTTGATAAAAGCTGATGCTGGGGTGGAAGTAGGAGGAATAATTATAACCATAAATCAATCTTCTTCCCAAATTCCGGTTTGTTCAATACTTGAAAATTTTGATTCATCATTGGTACCACCTTTTAGATTGCAGGCACTTTCTTAATAATTTTTTAAAGGAACACTGATTGCCTAAATTCTGCAGAGGACTGAAGAACACAAGCTGGTCTTGAACAAATGAGGCAACCTCACAAAGTATCGAATACTGAACAATTAACAAATACTTACATGTCCATTCCAAGTCATGCTTTTAACATCTTATTGCTATCAAATGGGTACAGAAATTTTTCTGACATTTTCTGAAACTGTGAGTGCATGATGATGTAAAAGTGTTGTGTATATCACCAGCTGCTTTTAAGTCACAGCCATCAGCAAAGATGATGCATTCAAAAGCCTCCACAGGACATGGTACAAGGAATTATTTGAGATATGGTAAACTTTTGTTCTTCATCCTGTGGATTTTTTTGCTGTTGTTAATACTATGATGGTAGAGATAAAGACTCAGAACACAAATTCCTACATATAGAAAAAAGGCTGCTTTTGCCGTTCCTAATTTTGAGGGAAAAAAACCAAAAGGCAGTCTGGGATTTGTAATGAAAGATTTTTCTTCAGTTATGTATACATGAAAATTTTTATGTGATCCCAGTTTGCTTGCACTCTTAAATAAAAATCTGTTATTAGAGACAAATATTGCACTACTTCCAGAATGACAAAAATGAAAAGTCTATACCATACACATGAGCATGGTGTACCTGTTTTTCTAAGCTAGCTAGTTATGTTTTTCTGTATTATTTGATAAAATTAAATCAGGAATATTAAAATTGAGATAATTAAGCCACATAAGTTCTAGGCTTCCTTCTTTAGTAGAACTTCTACAGTTTCAGAAGAAATGATGCACATCTCTGGGATGGAGAAGTCACTCAAATTGTATTTGTTAAGTCTGCATTACTTTTCTCCTGTTTTAAACTTTAGGTACTGCAGTGTCTGAAGGAGCTGAGAAATACCTATATTTTTCCTAGAAATGTGTGAGTGTATCAATACCAGTTGCACAGCACATTTATCTCTGTTATTCTTGAAAAAAGAAAATATGTTTCCTTCTTCAGAAGCTCTCTCCTTGTTCCTTTATGTTGAAAGTTAAAATAAAAAAACCAGGTAATGTCAGCTTCAGAAAGTGTGTTTCTGCTGTGCTTGGAAAACTACATCCACGGACAGAAGCAGTGATGATCCTTTCACTATGGCACCCATGCTGGCTTTCCCCCACCAAGGGAAGGTAGAATCTTACTGGACCCGGATGCTACTGGTTGCTTTTTCAAACTAACAACCTTTCCAGATTTCCATACTTTTGCTGGTCTCAAAAATCCAAGAGAACTAGACCAAACAAACTCAGTACTGAAATAATCCAAATAATGCTGGCAGTAAAATTTGGACTTCTGGATGCTCTTCTTCTGAGGACAGATACAGGGTATCAGGAGAGATTGTGTCTAATAAATAATTTCACCAATTTTCATCTTTAACCCAAAATAAACAATTTAGAGTCTCACAAAAATGCAGATCAGAAGGAAATATTACATTATATATTCTGCTCTTGTGTTTGTCAAAGACTGTACATGGTTTGGGGATGAAGTGTTAAGTCCAAATATTTCAGTTAGACCACGCATTTCAGTCCTCAAAAAAGTAAAGTGTGCATCACAAAAAAGGAGACCACAACTGCCCAAAGCATCAGAGGCTGAAACCTCTGGTGGGAACTGATTAGATGAGATAATGACTCCCCTCACCCCTAGCAAGTCCTGAAACCTGCTGCTAGCCTGTCGTCAACCTCTCTTGCACTGTCCTCAGAAACGTAATTTGAAAGAACATGCATGGCAGAGGTCTAAAGTAGAGGATTTTCTTTTTCAGCCTCAAAACAAGGAGACACTCACTCTCAATATCCTATTTCCAAATACCCATATACTACAAAACAGAAAGTCTGGGGAATTTCTCTAGCTAAAACACTAATCTTTCCAAGACATGACAAACCTTGTCTTAAAGATGTCAATCCAAGCACAGATGTTCATCCCTTATAGGGAGTGTTGCTGACATGCTATAAAGATGACCTGAGTATTCTGATCTAGTGAAAAAATGTCCCCGTCCATGGCAGACGGTTTGGACTAAATGATCTTTAAAGGGCCTTTTCAGCACAAAGTATTCTATTTCTATCCTTTCAGAATTTTTAGAATTACACCAATCATGCTCTTCAGTAGGTCCCTAGAACAGACCCAGTGTTAGTAAAGAAACCCTGATGCAATGGTTGTGTAACTTTGCCAACTCTCTCAGCAGGCTGATCCAATACTTCTCTGCTGGGAACAGCAGCTCAGCTAACTGGCAGCTAGAACAGGACTTGGTGAACTTTTGCCTGCAGAAGCCATCAGAGGCAACTGAGGAATTAATTTTCTGAGACCTTCCTATCACTTGAGCAGCAACAATCTCTGGCCCACTCAAAGCATTTGCTCCTCATAATGAGGTGCTAAGGCAAATTAGCACCTATAATCTGCACTGCCCTTTTTAGCTTTTTGAGTCATTATGGCACAAAGGCACAGAAGTAATAAATGAGGCACAAATAAATGTCTTTCCCAACTTTTTGCCATGGCAATCCTGGAGCAGCATTAAAGCTACTTAGAAGCAGGAGAGGCAAGCAGAAAGAAGGAGGAGTGAGAACAATGTTATGCAAGCTATACTAATGGTTTGCTAATCTGGTAAAAATTAATCAGAGGCTGGAGAGATGGAAAGGAAAAAAAAGGTAATTTTCTGCCTAATAGTGACTTCAACTGCATTGGACAAGGGAAAGGACAAATGCAGGTAAGAACAAACAACAGAGCAGTAAGGTGTGGGGAGGGGGGGAAGACTGCTGCTGGCCACTGTAGCAAGCCAGTACGTCTAGCCACATCTTCAGATGTTCACACCAAAATAATTTCAAAAACCATGACCTCGCCCTGGTGCCACAAAGCACAGGACAGTGCCTTGGAGAAGCACTCTAATGAGAACACCAGAGATGCTCTGGAGCCAAGAAAAAGAGTTATAAGAGGTTGTCTTTCTTTTTCATATTTGGTTTAAAACTTTGAAGGCTTTCATAATGCTAGAAGTTGAGTATACGTGCTTCCTCAACAGAAAATTTAATTGCACTTACATTTTTAAAGCCACATGTTTGTGGCACAGAGGAATAATCACACATTTCTGGATACAGAACAAGCTGAAGTAATGTCCTCCTATTGAGGGAAATGGCTGTTACAAAACTGCAAAATTAACAGCAGGAAGGGGCATCTTTCTTTTGCAGAGACACTGAAATTACAGCATGTTGATATACTCGGAGCGACGTTCTCGAGCTTTTAACTGTGCTTTGACACACCTGACGTGATTAACAGCCTGTGGCTGG
The DNA here is from genome assembly GCA_013397755.1 of Cnemophilus loriae. Classification (NCBI taxonomy): domain Eukaryota; kingdom Metazoa; phylum Chordata; class Aves; order Passeriformes; family Corvidae; genus Cnemophilus; species Cnemophilus loriae. Next base: position 638,182 of record VZTF01007525.1, read on the forward strand.
CAGTCTGATAGGACGCAATTTACTGACTTGGTATTTCAACCTGAGAGGTGACAGGTTTTGGAAGGCTCCACTGGAATTTTCCACATGACTAGTCTTTGTGGACAAATCAATAAAGATTCTTGTTTTAACTATATGTAAAGACCCTTTGTCCGTTGCCCGCCCCATCCCAGACAGCGCGGTTCCAGCCGCACGGCTGCAACAGGGAAACCACTGCCCGCCAAAGACACTCTGTCAACTGACGGCCCCAGACAGCAGGGTTCCAGCCACATTACAACAACACAAAAACCATTGGCCACAGTGGTTTTAAGCTTGCAAAAACATGACTAGAGTATACTTGGATTTCTACATGATGGAACAGATCAATTCTGGGAGCAGTGATTAAATTCTGTGAAGAAACTGCCAAATAGGATGAGAATAAACATTAAGAAACAATGAAGCACATTATTCAATTTGCAACTCAGTACAGGACAGATTTTTCAAAGACTCCCAGCTTCAGATACTAACCTGTTTTGCTCTCAGTGACGGAATCATTACAAAGCAGTTCTGTTTGATGTCTTTAAAGTCTTAAAAAAAACCCCAAAACCCACAGCCAAGCTCTCCCTGAAGTTACGAAGTCCCCTTTCCTATACTGCACACTTTGTGTACTTGTTCTTCACTTCCTTAACATTCACTCTGTCTGCTGGCATAACTTCACACAGAGCTTTTTTTTTTTTTATGGTAATAAAAGAAAATACTGTGCACAAAGATGCCTAATTAACATAGATGCCCAGGGTGAGTGAATATTGTGACTGTTTATTCTTATGAAACAGACAGAACAAAGGGAGCAAACAACTGTTAAACACTCAGCCTGCCCAGATATGGAACTGGCAGATAGCTGGCTGGGATCTGGCGAGACACTTGGTCCGAGAGCCACACCAAAGAAGAGAATCAGCATTATAAAACATGCATGGCAGTTTTAAGATTCCCCAACTTCTGCTAGGAGCTTAATTTAAAGAAGTTGCAGAGTAAAAGGTATTATGTAAGAGACTTGAACAGCCTTTTGGTGTTAAACGCATCAGGGAGGGAAGGAGGGAGGGAGTTGTCCCCTTTTTGGCAGCAGCCAGTCCTCAGATCAGCCAAACCACCTGCAAGACTTCACCTGAAAAGTGCCAGAATGAGTTCATCTGAAGCATCTCTGATCTGGGACAGTCGGGAAGTTATGTTTGTTTACTATCAAAAGCATGACTCACAGCTGAAACACTATGTTAAAACAAAGGTCAAACATGCTCTAATTTTCAGAAAAGATAAACTGAGACAGATAATAAAAGCTCACAGTGCACATACCAACTTCATTGTCAATTGGGAACTCCCACAGGATTCCTTCTTTTGTCCACTGGATCATCTCCTCAAAACCGTTTCGGGGAGGCTGTGCAGTTACTGCTGCAACCTCCTTTGCAAACTCCAGATCCCAAATTGTTGGTGAAGACACTAAAAAAGAAATTTTGTAAAGATCTGTCAGCAGCCAAAGACTTCTCACTAGTTAAAACAAAGTCCTTTAACAAAAATCTTCACAGTGACTAATACTTTCAGCTGTACAAATTTTTCCACTTTAGATACCAGCATCACCTTTCTCAAATGAGAATTCTCTGTTGACATGAAAGTTCATTAAGTTCTCAAATGTCTGATGAAAATATATCCTCAGCTCCTAGTGGAATATTTATGTCTTTCACATAAAGCAATAATTTAATTTTTCAACAATCTTTCTTTGGTTTTGTCTTTCAAAAACTGTGGATACAACAAATTCTGAACTTGACTGGTGCACTGTGCTAAAGGAATCTTACTTCTACAGGAGTTTTCAGGTTCTTCACTGAACTACATTCAGTGTAGCAGGAGAACTACTTTCTCCTTCAGGGAAAAAACCTCAAATCTACAAGTGATGGCAATCCCTTCCCCAGCGCTCCTAAGTGTCCCAGTTTTTGTCTCTCGGGCTGAGAAATCATGATTTCCTATTCTTTTCACAAGGTCAAACAGCAGTTCCTTCAGGGATGTATCTTCCCTG
>VZTF01007525.1:640271-746831 GCA_013397755.1 Cnemophilus loriae
TTAAATCAAAGTGCACTCATATTGCAGCGGTTACTCTTCTTAAGGAGTTCCTGTCCCTCCACCCAGGAGAACTGGTCACGAGCCCAGACTGAACCGCTTCGCTGAACTGAAGGGAACAAGCTGTTACCACAGGACAGGGAGGGACTTCTGGGAGTGCCCTGGGCTGCTGTCGAGTGAGCTGGCCTAAGGTGCACTCCCCTTTGTTTTCCTGCCTCCCTCTGTTATCAATTCACCCTAAGCACCCTGGAACACAGATCTTCATGTGAATTCGAACATTACAGTCCACTTGGAGTGGATCATGGCCAATCGGCTATTATTTTACTACTCCTGAGTGTAAGTACTTGAGTCCAAGATATAATTTCATCTTTGGCTCAGTGGCTTACAACTCAACTGAATTTAAAAAAAAAAAATCTCCCCCCCTCCTTTAAGAGAAAACACAATGAAAGGGCAAAGAGCATTTTTACACACAGAAAAGTGTTTTCAGGGCTTTTTTGTATTAAATAAGAATATACTTATTCAAATTATTCCTTACGAGGGAAATTTCCAGTACTATATTACCAGGCTGACTACTTTGATTTGAAGGCTGGAGGCAAGAATAAAATACAGCTACAAGATAATGTGAGAAACCACATTAGAATGAAATAATTGTCCGCATCATAAAGAAACTAATAAATCCTCTAAAGAGGAAAGCAAAAACTTATTTTTCAAGCTTGCAGTAGAGGTGATAAAGATTGTATTTTCACCTCATGAAACAGAAAATAATACTGATATTTTACATTAACAGTTATAAAGAGTATTTTCAGGATGACAACTTCCTTTCCAGTTACCATTCAAGTTTTCAAAGTCAATACTCAATACTTAAAACAAAACTTGCATTTCTCTTACGTATAAACAATATTTTAACTCATTATCTCCATTAATATGAACCAAGACAGTGAAAACAAATGAATCAAGGTATCAAGTATCACACTGGTATTTCCCGAGATTAACATCCAAAAAAACGTTTGTCATCAGGCTTAGTCAGTAAGCCAAGTAATCAGCTTCCTGGTCTAGAATATACTGTAGATTTCCTCAAGGCTACCTGGAATCAAACAAGGAAATACCACACAAAAAGTTGAAAGAAGCTTACACTTTTACCTGGGGTGACTGCTATGAGCCATTATGTCTGCATTCTGTTCATGCAAAAAAGAAATCTTGAATTCTCACCATTTTACCTGAGTAAATTTGATTCAACTCAAAATCCATTTTCTTGAACACTGCTTTTGTTAAGACAGCTAAAAATAAACGCTACATCATTCATGATGTTTTTTACATGTAAAATGGACAATTTTTAAGGATATTGGCAGTCTTAAAAAACAGCAAACTGAATTCCATTCTTATAAACAGCTTTCATAGAGGTGGCCGTATTCAGGAAGTTCCCAGCTGCTTGAAAATATGCAAATAGCACTGTTTGACATTTTACTAAAAAAATTAAGTAATCAAATTAACATCTCTCTGCAGTTTCAAGCGTAAAAAAGAAAAGATAAAAAACTACTCAGCTAGAATCTGGCAAAATCTTACAGTTCTACTCTTGAAACAGAAACAAATACTCATGATTTTATAAGATATCAGAGGGGAGTACTATTTCTGCTGCTGCTGCTGGCTCTACATAAAGTTCTAAGTCCCTACACTGGAATAAAGTCTGTTTTTTAAAAGGGCCTCAGAATAGCTGAGGGAAAACAGCGTATTAAAGATCAATGCTAACAATGCAGTCTCATTGTTCACAAAGAAACGTGAGGGTGGGAGTTCTTTACATGACTTGCCCATATTCACACACTCTTAGCCAAACCCAGCCTGTACCAAAGCCAAGTCTTCATGAGTGAAAGCTATCCCTGTTAAGCAGCATTAAGACTGTTCTTGCACAGCTGTGCCATTCAGTGACTATGAAGGTGGGTCACACCTGTTTTGACTTTAGTTTTGGTATCTTTTATCTCACATGAGTTTTGGCATGTACATTTGGTGGATAAGGTACTGGTTGGGTGGTCACATCCAGATGGTCCAGGGCTCATGAACCATCCCAGGGCTCTATCCAGACCATGCATTCAATGGTAAAGAGCTCAATGTCTGGATGGAGATCAGTGACAAAGTGGTGTCGCTCAGGAATCCAGCCTGGGACCAGTATTGTTCAGTCTCTTCATCAACACCACAGACAGTGCACAGGGACTGAGTGCACCCTCAGCACATTTGCAGGTGACAGCAAGCTGAGTGGTGCAGTTGACACACATGAAGGACGGGATGTCACCCAGAGGAACCTGGATAAGCTCAAGAAGTGGCCCCACAGGAACCTCATGAGGTTCAACAAGGCCAAGTGCAAGGTGCTGCATCTGGCTTGGGGCAACCTCCAGCATCTACACAGGCTGGGGGATGACTGGACTGAGAGCAGTCCTGCTAAGAAGGATTTAGGGATACTGGTAGATAAAAAACCGGACATGAGCAAGCAATGTGCATTCACAGCCCAGAAAGCCAACTGGAATCATAAAATGAAGTGTGGCCAGAAGGTTGACAGAGGAGATTCTGACCCTCTGCTCTCATGAGACCCGACCTGGAATGCTGCATCCCGCTCTGGCATCCTCAGCACAGGAGGGACACCGACCTGTTGGAGCAGGTCTAGAGGAGGGCTGTGAAGATCATTAGAGGAATGGAAGATGCTTCCTAAGAGGAAAGGCTCAGAGAGCTGGGGTTGTTCCTCGTGGAGAATAGAAGGCTCCAGGCTGACTTTATTCAATCTTTTCAATACTTAAGGGGAACTTGTAAGAAAGATGAAGACAGAATTTTTAGGAGGGCCCATTGCAACAAGACAAGGAGTAGTGGTTTTAAACCAGAAGGCAGCAGATTCAGACTAGACAAAAGGAATACATTTTTTCAGATGAGGGTAGCAACATACCGGAACAGGTTGTCCAGAGGGGTAGTAGATGCCCCATCTCTGGAAACATTCAAGGTCAGGTTGGGGGGGGCTCTGAGCAACCTGATCTAGTGGTACCTGCTCATTGCAGGCGGGTTGGAACTGGATGACCTCTAAAGGTCCCTTCCAACCCAAACTTTCTACGATTCTAAATATATATTAAGAACTTTACAACAGGTGTAGCAAAGTGTCATTTGTCAGCCGCCAGTGGGATCTTCCCAGCTCCATCTGGAACACTAAACGAAAGAAGGCCCCACAGCAATCCAGTGTGTAGTCTTGGGTTTCTACTACCCTTCTTATGCTTAGCCACCTACAGGGCATGCTTGTTTCCTTCGGATCACAGCCTCGCATTTCCCTGCAACTTGACCAAATAAGCTGGAGCCAACATACCCATCCTTCCAGACTGGCTTTTCACTCAAAGAAATAAGACTGACCTTTGTGACAAAAAGCCAGTTATACCCTTCATGTTCACTAACAGAGTGCCCTGATCAGCACAGAAAACATTCCATTACACTGCATGGAAGTTTCACTTGGTAAAAATCAGAGCTACATCAAAGTAGTCATTTCTTTTATCAGTCTGAAAGCAGAAAGTGAGCAGGTCACGTCTCCTCACAAAAATGAATCTCTTGATACTCTAAAAATGCAGAACTTAGCCTCACTGCATTTTTCATTACTGAATTTCCACTAACCTGTTTTCAGTGCATGCTCTGGTTCTGTAGAAGCCTTAGTGAATATATTAAGCCTCTTTCCTACTTTGAGACTTCTATAAACAAAAAAGAAAACCGATATTTAGTATTTCACAACACTTTACAACATTGCCAGAAAACAAATTAAAAAGCACAAAATATTTTCATGAAGTAACAGACCTCTGGAGACAAAAACAAACAAAAAAAAAAAGATAGTGACTCTCACTAGATCTTCAGGCTTTTAATCAGAGAGTGTTTATGGCTTTATTATTTGCCAGTAACAGAGCTTCTCAAAACATTTCCATGTGAAAGAATGAGCATAAATCAAACACTATACTTGCAGTCAATTTTAACTGGAATATTTAGGAAACTGAAGAAAGGTAAACAGTATCAAACCACAGTACTTAAGTGATTTTACAAAGTTGCGACTATCTGAAGACTTGGGCTTTTTCCCTGTAAAAAAATATTGCACAATTCAGGAACAGAAAAGGCAACAGCTAAATCGAATAATTCCTGCTTTATGATATAAATAGCCCTTTTGGAAGATTACACAGCCACCTTCTCTGCCATAAGGCAAACACTCAGAGTATATCCATATGGTATATTTTCAATAGCATCACCCTGATGCTCTCTCTTCTGAATATAAAAATATTTCACTCTGACCATCTATTTTCAACCACATTTATCATTACCATAAGCTTATACTAAAAAAAAAAATTAAAAATATGAAAGTTCAAGAAATAATCAAATTCTCATAAATGAAAACAAATAAAAAACAATGTCTTTAAAATCAATTATGCTTTTAATCTTACCATCTTTCAGGTTTCCGCTGAAATTCTAACAGTTCCTACATTTTGTTATTACATATCCACTGTTACCCTGGCAAGATTTACCCTTTCTGACCTTAAAATTCTATCCTTCTGGATTTACTGGAGATTTCTAATGGCCTCAACTACTTCTGAAAACCTGCTCTTGTCATATTACTTTTTAGTGATGAAACTGCCCTGGATCTATTTCAGCACAGAGCAATCTAGTTACAGAGCCTTAAAAGAATGTTGATTTAGGTTTATATTTTCCTATCCGTGTGTAACTCCCAATGACATTGGCCAAAGATACACGCATGTCTTGGAAGAACATTTATTTAAAAACGACAAGTTTATGTTACCATAAAGCAACATCATTCATTTCATTGCAATGTCCTAACTTGATTTAAACTTCGGTATACTTCCTAACCTATTCTTTTCCTACTATCAGTTGATAAGTAAATCCATTAGATTTTCAGGTATGCAGGAAGGAACTTAGGCCTGAAACTGGAGACAGTTTACTCATTACAGGGATTTTAAAAACTATTTTAAGGTGCTCTTTCTGAAGGTATATTCTGAAGGAACCAAGCACAGTTTCACCATACACCGAATACTGTACATCTACTCACCCATAAACTCATGCTTTTCTTTTTCTTTGTTACCCAAATTCTGTCTTCACCATGATCTATCTAAACACAAATGATTCCCTCAATTTCCAGGCCCTAACCCTCAAAAAGGGGGATTAATTTGCAAAGTAAATTAATGACAAGAGAAGTTAATCTTACTAAAAACTGCTAGGAAAAGAATACATTGGGAAGGAATGCGATGATGACCTGCCATGGGAAAATCTAAAGACTACAGGCAAGAAAGCACAGCTTACAGGAGTAAACCAAAAATGTAAGAGCACTCCTTAAGTCACTAAAAATAGAGTGGCCACATAATACAGCAGCAAAATAAAGTTAAGCAGTACCCTAAAATCACATGTAAATTGTAAAGGTAATTTCATAAGACAATTATAACATCACAGATAGTAAAGAAATCAATTAGAGAATGAGGTGGTAATAAATAAATAAATAAATAAATAAACTTTAATACCTCTTTAAAATCCCAACAGAATGGACAAAACTTTTCTAAACACAGAACATCATCAAGTTTTCCTGAGGAGGAAAGCAAGCTTTCAAAGCCTTCATTTCCCAAGAAGTTAAGAAAGTGACATAAAATTGTATTATGAATAGGTGAGAATAATTTAAACTAGTTAAAACAAGCACAGTTACATTTCAGCACCTAGTACTTTTAATTATCTAAAATGTAATATTAAAAAAATGTACATTATTTGTTTAGCTGGTTGCCATTAACTACCTTCTTCTCAGAATTTATTTCAATGCTAACAGTACTTTTCTTGAAAAATACTGAAGTAATTTCTTTAAGCTCTGAAGTATTGCAACATGAATATGTACACGTAAATTTAAAATATTATCCATTAGTAACCGCATGCTCCTTCTACTGGAAGTGAACACAGCAAAAATACCTTCTGGAGTCAACAGACTGAGCTGATGATCTTTCAGGCCTTATTCTTCGACCATCCTCATCCAACTGCAAGGAAATGCGACCGGATATCCTCGCACCTCTCTCAGCTGGGGACTGCCTTTTAACTGTCATTTCTGAAATAACATTGCTGAAATGAAAAACATGAAATGTAAAAACTCAACAAATTGACAAAGCAAGGAAGTCTGTCATATGTATTAACCAGAAACTCTATTTGCAATTGGTTTCATAAGCGTCTATGAGACAGAATTATACATTCCTCAGAAAATAGACCCATCTTTAATCCATCAAACATTCAAGACTGATGTTTTAAACCATTTGTTACATTCTATGTATGAAAAGTGCTACTTTAGCCTATTAAATCTACAATGAATGCTTTCTTTCAAATTATTTAGTTTTCAACTAAAAAAAAAAATCATGTATCTGTATACTAATATTCACAGAGTGTACTAGGCACTTTTTGCTTAAGCAAATGGGGAATTTCTCTGGATACAAGAAATAGCCTGAAATAGGGAGGTAAAAATCACTGGTTTTTTGGACAGGAACCAACACTGCCCAGGGACAGAGCTGTGCTGCTGCAGACCAAAAGGAAGCTTGCCTTCACACATCAGCTGACACGGGCCAATCATGCCACCCTAATAAGTAGGTCACCTTTCCTGATCCACTGCAATCTGTTGCATTGCATAATCATATTAGAGCATTAACAGATCACATCTTCCTTCGTAATGCTGGAGTGAAAATCATACGTGAAGAGCAAATGCTCTCATCTCCTCCAGCACCGTACGCAGCTCGTTCTGATCGCAAAGGGCAAATCACAGCCCCTTTCTGCCCCTGCCCGTGAGCTCCCTTCACTGGCAGCTCTGCTGGCTGGGAAAGGCCAAGCTGGTAACTCTTCCTCACAGCCTCCTCTCCACCCAACCACTTCCAGTCATGCACAGTCATCTCAAATTGCAGGACTCAAGTTTTAAGACATAAATTTGGTCTCAAAAAATAAAAATAGGCCAAGTCAAAAATACTGCGCTATCCATTTTATGAAAATCTGAATGAAATTCAAACTATGTTTTTGGCAGCTTAAGTCAAAGGAGATTTTACTGACAAGAAAGAAATACTTCTGGAAAATTGTAAAAGCTAATTGCCACAGAAACACAGCATGATTTCTCTTCAGTCTTAGATGTGGTTTCAAATGGCAGAACAAGAATAGCATAGCTCTTCCAGTACCTACTCTGAAATAAAGGCATCTGAAAACAAGTTTTAAATAATTTCATTTTAATTTTAAATAAAACACAATCTCAGATTAGTTGCATATCTCACCTTAGAAATTACTCTGTGAAGTGGCTACTGGCATTAGTAAGCTGGTGTTGGGCCAGAGGCTTGACACACTTCTGAGGGTCAGAGGGACATAATTCCTAAGGTCAGCCACGCACAGCCCAGCCCAACAGCTTGACTCAGCTGTGACCTAAAAGGCTGGTGCGTTCCCGTGCTTCAGGAGAGTTAGGATTGCTCAGAGAAGCTCTCTTCCCTGACTTACTTGCAGTTTTGCACTGTAGATGTTGAAAGACTACACTACCAAGCTATCAGAACACACAGTCAATGGCATCATGTTCCTCACTAAGAAATCCTAATGTCACCCCACCATTGGTATATGAACATTTCTGGCAGCAACATTCATCATTCTATCATTAAAAGTGCATCTGTACTAACAAAAGTAATACTACACAGATTTTTTTAATGCTTTTTGAAACAAAAAACATTGTTTAAAAAGTCACTATTTTAAAACATTGGTTTAAAAAGTCACACTCCACTCCAGTGGTTAGATATTACATATTTACCTCATGTTCCAACATGACATTAAAAACTGAAGTTCCTAAATTCACCTGCCTTCCAGAGGTGGGAAGTGGAAGGACTTTCGTAACAACCACAGACTCTCTCTCTTTCCTGATTATTAGCCAATAATTATAATACTTAAAATGCAGACCCAAGGAGCTTTGGATATATTCTAGCCAAAGCTCTGAATTACTTTTCTTGTGCACCCAAAACAGGAGCTGAAATCATAGGGCTGCAGGTTTTATTTCAGTGCAGTGCTGTTGTGATTTCCATTGAGTGAAACTTTAGCTCACACTGAGAAAAATAAATTCCTGTATCGTTAATATTTTCTCCTCATAGTGAATGCACTGTCCTCATGCTTTCTACAGGCGATGAGACATACAACAGTGACCTCTGGAGGTCTTGCCACAATCTCGGTAAAAATAATTTGTACAAAAGATCTGGACAACATACAACTCATTACATATTATAAACCACAATAGCAGTATCCAGTTTTTTGCAGTTCAGCACTATGTGGCTCTACTGCTTGTGAAAGTATCTCATTTTTAAATATTGTAAATAACTGAGGAATATATATTGACTTTTAAAATGTGTCAGTATATTGAATGCAAAACCTTTACAGAAGAAAAGGGAAAGTTAAATTGCACATATTCTCTTACTGTCAAATAAAACTCAACACAAAATAATCATGCATGAACAAAAGTGAATGCTTTCTAATATATTAAAAACATTCTCGTGCATTATGTGGATTGAGGTATCATGGAGCATAAATCATGCAAAATCAAGTCTGAGGGCTGCTGCACTTTGTAAAATCATTTTTAAACACTAGTCAGAAACCTGACAGTACTGTATTTATCTCAAAGAACTAAAAGGTCAGTACTAACTCCAAAGGGTTACTATAACCAAGTTTTCTGTCATGAAAATCAGCACAAATTTCTGGTCTTTCTTGAAAACTCACCCATTGATAAGAGTTTCTGCTACCTAACTCTTAAGGAAGAAAACTAAAACCTTTCAGCAAATGGTGGGAAGAGGAGGAGTGTATTTGCTGGGGGAAACAAGCTAGGTCACAACGCTGCCTCAGGGAATAGAACTTGCCAACTCAGAGCACAGCAAGCCAGACATGACATTCCAAAAAGGCTGGTTCTGGTTGAGGAAAATGCCTTTTTCTAATGATAGTGCTTCATCCACAAGCATGTCATAAAATATTGTAACATCACATCTTAACCCACCAATCAAAAATACAGAGGCACTATATAGCTGCAGCTTTTAAATTTCTGAAGAATTTAAACTCTCTTTCAAGAGAAAAAAACCCTTTTTGCTTTGACTACGACTTCCTTAGTCACCGTCTTTGTTCCGCTGCAGCCAGAGCTAGGTCAGTGCTTCAGGGAAAGTGCCATAGGTGACGAGAGAGAGAGAGAGCCTGTGATGCCAACAGGCAGAGAAACCACACCTAGACAAGAGCATGTGCACCCTAAGGAAGGGAGACAGGCACATTCCAGGTTAGCCACTGCACGTATTAGCTCAGTCAGTATCTCTGTGGTCCTCCAACTTCTTGGGTACTCAAGTAGGTTCGAACTACATTTCAATTGGCCACCCACAGCCCAAGCCTGGGTACACTATTAAGACATTTGTGTACTCTGCCCTTCTAAAGAGCCCGGTGACAGAGAGGGAACAAGCTCCCTGGTAATTAACAGTTTAATGAACATATGCTCTATATAAACAGTTCTTGTATCTGAAGAACAGATATTTTGCTTAACGAAGTTATGCACTGAGCATTGTACACCCCAGTCTCTGTGCAATCATCTAACTCAACCTGTTTGCAAGCATTTGTCTCTTTCTTCCTTAGCTTCCACTCAGGCAGACATCAGCCACAAACATCATTAGCTCTGTTTGCAGAATATTGATAATCATTCCAGCAGATCCTTTAGTGGTCCCTACAAGTAATAATACATATAACCTACAAATAATACTAGATGGGTCAAGCTTAGATCCTTGGTTGGGACACATTCATTTTCACAGAATAAAACTTAGATAAGCAGCTTGCCATTCACACTGCAAACAGACAAAGAAAGGTTTCACATTCGCATTTTGGTCAAGATCCAATTTTCTGTTTGGTTCAGCATTTCACCTGGATTTAAAGCCTTATTTTCTGAGCAGTTATTTGAATACTAGCTGAAAAAAAATTAGAATGAAAAATCTGTCTTTAGCCATCATCCAAAAGAGCTGTATGCACAACTGTTTGAGTTTCCAAACAAATGTTTCTCATCTGTTTGAAAGCCACACTGGAAACAGAGTTAAGCCAAGAGATGAGTTTCATGCATTGACTGGAAAGTTTTGAAAGGAAGGGTGGGGCTATAAACAGAGCTGCTCTAGTTCAGTTCTGCAGAGCTGTCATGAAAATTCACCAGTCCAGACAGAACGTCTGAAACGTCTACAAATCCATTCATTGTGTGAGAATTTTGGAAGCTTGTGGCAAAAAAAAAAAAACAACAAACTCACAAAAAGAGCTGTTATTTTGCTAGCCTGTCCAAGAAAGCAATGATCCAGGGCATGAAAGCAATTCTGTTTCTGCAAAACCATTTTAGAAAAACGACGGCAAAATTTAGAGAGTTTGGTATAACCAGATCAACGATGTTACTAATATTCATTAAATTCCAAGGATAAACTGTCCAAAGGTATCTTTTAGGGCCATCTTTCCAACACAGAAGGCAGTCACCTTCAGGATGACACTGCAAAATCAGAATTTTGAAAGTAATTGAGAAAAACAATCAATACACAGACCGTATGTTAATAGTTCCCCCCTTCTTCTGTTTATCTGTGGTTTCTTCATGTCTTCTTAGTTGTGCAAGGAGTTCTGATTCTGTCTGTTTCTTGTTGCGTGGAAGGGAAGCTGCAACTGCAGAAGCAGCCTTCACCAGTTCTGGATTTAAAGGCTTGCCTCTGTAAGAGACATGACAGATACAGAAACAAAAAAAGCGCCTTTAATATATTTAAATTGTCATTTCTGTACTGCCACTTTATATCTTCATAACTCAGAAGCTAGTCAGATATTTTCCCAAATGGGGGTGGCCAGTGGGACAGGCAGGTTTGCCCTACATTGCCCTAATCATCAAATGCTGAATGACTGTGACAAGTTCTTGTTCCCCAGCCTGGGGAAATGGCAGCCCTGTGCCACCTCACAGCCCCTCGGACACACAGCTTGGAGACCACTGGTAGCACAGACCCGTGGGGTGATAAATATGATGTAACACACTGTGGACAAGAGCAGCTCCAAAGACTTGACAATCATGATGGCATTCTTAATTTTTTCTCCTTTTTCCTCAGTTTCATTGTATTTTATCTGAACAGTATTTTCCCCCTCCCATTAAAATAACTTTCCACAGGCAGAGGCTAATGCTACCTTTCCACAACCTCACTGTAGAAAAAGGCAACATATTGTAGAAAGCATACAGCACCTTTTGCCCACATTCTCCCCTGTGATTTACTCCAGTCTACAACAGTGCACCACACTCCCTTACAAGATTCTTTTCCACTGTTGGAAATGGCATTTGATGGTTTATTTTGTCCTAAATAATGAAAAAACATTGAAACAAGGCTAAAACAGACTAAGAAAACTTTGTTACACTTTACCGTTGGGTGTCTTCTGTAGTACCCTGAGGTACAGAACCTTCACTGTCTGGGCCTTCCAGCTTGTTCAGGGCTTGCTTCTTGCTCTCGCTGGCTTTTAATTGTTGGAGTTTCTTCCTGTAGCTCACTTCCACTTTCATATTACCAATAATGTCTAACAGCTGCTGCTTTGGTGTTTCTGCTCCATCCTCCTGCCTCTTTGCTGCCCCTTCAGGTGTGCTGTCTTTGGAAGCAGCAGATTTATCTTTGTCGGCAGAAAGCACACCGCTTGTGCTGAAGAGTTCCCGTTGGCTAGATGATATACAAAGTTAGAAAACAGAAGTCATAAATAGGGTCCAAGGCTGAATTTTGTAAACCTACCAAAAACCCCAAAACAGCAGTTACAACTGTCTAGGTCCAACTGAGTGCAACCTGAGTATGTTAAGTACATGTCAAACTTGTACCTTTTGACTTTTGAGAAGGGCTGGGACACCATTTCAAACTCTTGATTAATTATGGTTTCCTCATCACAAATACGAAGTAAACAACTTTACACACCATTTATTTGTGGAGGAAATAATACAAGAACTTAAAACTTTTAAAGTATTTCTGAATTAGGTAGCAGAGAGAGTTTGAAATTACTGGTACCTGATACTTAAATTCATTGGTACCACAGAAAACTCACCAAAACTCTTAATATGAGTCAATAAAGAGATCACTTCCAGCCATCTGAAGAAAGACTGTACACACACACTTAACTTCACATGTTTTCACACTTGTGGCACTACTACAGATCACATTCCCCTCCTCTGCAACATGGATGCTGCTGCAAGGCAACCCAGTAACAAACAGGAAAGTAAGTTACTTGGGGTATAGCTCCTCTGCTTAGTTCAGCACATCACTGCAAAGAAGCTGAAACCGACACAGCACAGCTGAGGATGTGAAGCCAGGGACAGCAGGGAGCTGCTTACGAGATTCTGCAACACAGACACAGCTGCATTCTCTAGAAAAACTGTCATAAAATTCAAAGAACTGTTCTCTATAACATTCTAAAATGAAGTGCTAAAACCTTTACATTCCTAATTACTTACTTTGTTTAAAAATCACCCTCAAGTTACAGAAATACAGAAAAAAAATTAAATATTTATTCTGATTCAAAATAAAAAAAAAAAAACTTCAATTGATCTTAAAACACTTCCACAAATCTGAAGGAATTGTGGCATACCTCTCCTCCTCACACACATCTCTCTTTGGCTAAAAAAGGAAAATCTGCCAGTTTCAGCAGGCACTGCATCACATTTTGGTCACTCTGCACTTACTAAATTGTCAGCATTAAGCCCTAAATTTCAATGCTGAGAAGCAGCAGGAAAATATACGGAAAGCTTCAGATGCTCATCACTGGGAAGATGGTAGGAGCCCTGCTGTTTTACACTGCACTGTTCTCCACAGGTCTTTGACAAACTCCCTTTTCATTAATTCAGGCTGCACGCTCCTTAAAACTTTGTAACCATTCAGAAATCATAGAATGCTAAAGGCTTGGAAGGGATCTTAAAGATCACCTAGCCCTAACATTCCCTGCCATTAGGCAGGGACACCTCCTACTAGACCAGGTCGCTCAAGGCCTTGAACACTGCCAGGGCTGGGGCATCCACAACCTCCTTGGGCAACCTGTTCCAGCATCTCACAACCCTTAAGCAAAAGCATTTCGTCATAACACCTAACTTAAATTTCCCCTCTTTCCATTTGTACCCATTACTCCTGATGTAATTTGTACCCATATTCCAGATGAAGAGTCTCTCTCCAGCTTCCCTGTAGGCCCTCTTCCAATACTGGAAGGTTGCTATGAGCTCTCCATGCAACCTTCTCCAGGCTGAACAGCTCCAACCTTCTCAGCCTCATCTTTGCCTGCAGCGTCAGAAAAGCACAGCAAGGCTGAAAGCCTCAGGCACTTAAAGCCAGCAGTGCATTGCAGTCTGCATCCCTGTATTCCACCCGCCATCCAGTTTGCCGCCTTCTGGGGAGGTTGGCCTCAGAAAGCAAACACAGCTACCAAAGAACCCGAGCTGCTTCCTACATGAGGCCACCACAGCATCGGTACTTGTTCAAAACTATCGAGGAGCTTTGAAATAAAAAAAAATAAATAAATGAACGCACAACTGAGCTGTCATCAAAAGCAATTTAAAATCCGTTAGTAAAAACGAAAATGAATTCTCAAATACCGCTCTTAGCCTGTGCTTCGGGCAGGTACAACAATGCCCAACAGGCAGCGCCGCTTTGCTGACACACGGTGCAAAATTATGGTCAGGTCACACACGTGGATCATTCACACCGCTCCGGGATGGGAAGGACGGCAAGGACAGCAACACGAAACACACGGCCCACGCCACTGCCCTCTGCCTCACTCCATTCCCCGCTGCCTTCTGCCCACCGGTGTCACCGCCACCCNGCCACCCGCCGCCTGCGGCCCGCGCTCCCCGGCGCCGCCGGCCGGCAACAGGAGCCGCGCACGGGCGTTCCGCGCAGCAGCGTTCCGGCCGGCTCCGCCCCGGAGCCGCTCTCCGGCAAAGCCATCCCGGGCACGGGCGCTCTCTCTCAGCTTTGCCGCTCGGCGCCAGGAGCTCAGGGGCGTTCGGACAGCACTGCTAGCAGGCCCAGGGAAGTGGTCCTGCTCTGCTCAGCCCTGCTGAGGCCACGTCTGGAGTGCTGTGTCCTGCTCTGGGCTCCTCTGTGCAAGAGAGACGTTAGGTTAGGGCCCAACGTGCTTCTGAAACATGGTTCAAAAATGTCCAAGCCTTCGCTTCATTAATGCCATCTGCTCTGGAAAGGCCAGCACTGCCCCGTCTCTTGCAGTTGACTGTAGTACATCAGTACACAAACCATTGTCACCTGCATACGGCCTTACCTGCAGAAGCCGTCTCACTTTTCCTCCATGTCCAACCCCAGTGGTACTGTCCTGCTTGACCCACCTCTCCAAACAGTCTGAACAACATCCACTGCAAGCTGCTGGGTGAGTTTTGATGTTTCTGCAGCTCTGGCTGCTGTTCTGGGACAATACTTGCCAAGAACTGACATTCATCCTCCTGGACAGCGAGGATTTCCGTACGAATTAGAAAACGCAGACTTGCTTACAGGGGGCAAATGGTTTGCCTGTGGTTGGCTGGAGATGGTGTAGGGCCCAGGACAGAGCCTTGGACTGCCAGCACCCTGCAGAATGGAAAGAAACACACCCTGCAAGGGAACCCTTTCCTCTCCCACATCAGACAAGTTTCCATGGCATCCCCCTGCCAGCTTTCCATCTCCCAGAGGTTACCCATCCCTCCACAGCCAAAATACTGTATTAAAGAGGAGTTGTGCCACTCTGTCACACAACTAACCATCACATCCCAAAGCCAATTTACACATACCCCAAGCCAGACCCCCTGAGTGCCAGAAAGCACTTCCACATTCCTGCAAAGCACTTACAAGCCAAGCTGTCTGCATACACGTCCCATTTCTGTCATGCCTAAATACTTTTAGAGGAAGCTCGAAGTTAACATCCAAACAAATCGATACCTCCTCTTAGGACAGTCTCTCGGGAGTTATGGCAGTTCTTCCATGGTCTCCCTACACGCAGGAAGTGTTGTTCCTTCAGGGTATGCAATTCCTGCATAAATTCTTCTTTAAAACAGAGAAGTGCTCCACAAGAGGACGGTGCGCGGACGAAAAGCACGGTTCGGCTGAGCAGCCGCGGGTGCAGGCAGCAGCAATAGCCACGCGATGGCGATATGCTCGTGGAAGTGCTGCATTCCCGGGCTGTGAAAGCTCCCAGGCAACATTTCAACAGGGGCCAAACAAGAGCAGATCAGGCCCGGTGGTCTGCCCGAGGAACGTGGCTATGAAGGACCACCCTGGAATGCTCAAGGCCTGATGTTTCAGCTGGCAAACAGTTATGGCACGCAGCGCGTTGTTTAATGGCATCTTAATCACAAGCTTCACTGCATCAGGAGTTTAGATGGCTTTCACCAACTGGATCTTCCAACAGTGCTGCAGTCCTGCTAAAAAAAGAAATCGGCATACAGGTCAAAATTCTTTCCAATGAAACAGTAATCTCTAAGTAGTGCAGGTTATTCGAGATGCACAATTAACTCAAAATCACTAATTACAACAGACTCAGCAATTTTTTTTTTATATTAAAGAAATTACAATTCAATTTCTAAAACCATTTGTAACCTATGCTGTTCTTCCTTAACAATTGCCACTCTTGGAATACTGCATCCAGCTCTGGGGTCATGAGCACAGGAAGGACATTGACCTGTTGGAGCAAGTCCAGAGGAGGAACACCAAGTTTATTATAAAGCTGGAGCATCCCCCCTGCAAGGAAAGGCTGAGAAAACTGGGATTGTTCAGCCTTGAAAATAGAAGGCTTCAGGGTGGCCAAAATGCAGCCTTCCAGTACCTGAGGGGAGCCAACGAGAGAGCTGGAGATTGGCTTCAAAGTGAAACACAGAGTAGGTTTAGATTAGTTATTAGAAAGAAATTCGTCACTGCTTGGGTGGCGAGGCACTGAAACAGGTTGCCCAGAGAAGCTGTGGATGCCCCTGGAAGTGTTCAAGTGCAGGTTGGATGAAAATCTGAGCAACTCAGTCTAGGGAAAGGTGTCCCTGCCCATGGCAGGTGGTTTGGAACTAGATGGTCTTTTCAGCTCCCTTCCTACCAATATGTTACATAAACATATAAGAAAATAAAATCTGAACCCTGCAATTAATTAAAAGTCATGGAAAAAAGATCCATTCAAGTTTATAACTTTATTTATGCTGCTTTTTCCTTGGTTTGAGCTGTGAAAGTAGGAGCCATCAGTTTTATTTGGTGGAAAACACCATGGATCTAAGATGGAATATGTAGGTCTGCATGTCTCAACTCACACAAACACATGTGCAGCTCAACAGGGATTACAGGGCACACGGCGCTTCCTAGAAACACTGCCTGGTCTGGCAGAGTATCTCAAGTATGACTGATCACTGATACACATTATGGCTACTGCTCCTTTACCTTGCCACAGACTGTACAGTGTCCTACTGCTTTCAACCAGACGTTGTTCCTGATGAGCCTTATTGCAAGCAATTCAGGTAACTGCAAATCAAAAGGGGAAAAAAAAAAAAAAAGTGTTGTGTAGTTTCAGCTGAGAAAAGCAGCATTAGCCCTCACCATACTAGCTTAGGTCTCTACACGCCACCTCAGAGATCCAAAAAGCCAGGATCACGAAAGGGACAGCTTACAAGAGTGTCTCCGGAGTCACGGCAGTTCCTCAGTATATACAAACTGTTGTTATTTCAGGGTACGCAATTCCTAAATAAATCCTTTCAAACAAACAAAAAAAACCCGCCCATCACCAACAAGAAAAAAAAAAATTGTGGTTTTAATTCATAAATTCTGTTGCATCCTGCTCAGCAGTAAGCTGAAACACAGCCCAGCCCCAGCTTAAACAGAGCCCAGCCCCGCCGCCCCCNATGCGCGGCCCCTCGGGAAGCTGCGGCCGCGTGTGCGGCCGCCCGGGAGAGGCGCCGGGCCGCGGTGGGGCGGGCTCTGCCACCGCGGGCCTCCGCCGAACGCAGGCCGGGGCTTCCTGCTCCAGACGGGCGGTGTTGGCGGAACGGGAGTCCTGAGCCTTCCTGCCTAAGGAAGGCTGGAGCCGGCGGTGTGGCCAGGGAGCGGTCTGCGCGCTCCCGCCGCCAGCACGTGTGACAGCCCGCGGTGAGCTCCGCTGCTGCCCTGCTGCTGCTGCTGCGGCCGGGGTGCCGGCCTGCTGTGACCTTGGGAAGCGGAGCTACGGCCTGCCCACGCGGGCTATTGCGAGGAGCGGCGCTGCCTTCTGGGTGCATCTCAGTCTTTGGAGAGCGCATCGGCAGAGCGAAACAGCTGGGGCTGCGGGCAGAGGACTCTGCAGGACCTGTTACACTAACTAATGCTTTTGCGTTTCTAGCCTTGAGGCTTGGATTTGCTTTGGAAGTCACAGAGCTGCCTCGTTCTACCTACAAGCAACTTTTAATATAGTAGTATTATTACAAACAGGAAAAAAAAGGTATGTACTTACATAATACTAATTTAGTTTTGACTAAGACTTAAATCTTCTGAAAGCGGCACTGTGTTGGTATAGATCAGACCACTAACCTTCCCTGTCTCTTTAAAGGTCCATAATTGTATAGGCATACACTTTTTTCCTTCTGCTGCCAAGTTTTCTGTGGGTGATCTGGCATGTGCTCCCTTTGAGGACTGGCATGAGTCGATAAGCACTCAGCGTGATGAAAGCAGTGCACATTTTACTGAACACAGGCAACTGTTGCTCTCTAGTAATTCCTTTCATTCAAAGTCTGTCTCGATGACTTGTTTTCTTTTCCCCTAAATGAGGAGCTAAACTATGGAGTGCAGTGTGAACATTAATGAGATATATAGGATAACAAAGTGTAATTGGGCCTTGGAGCCTCTGTTTTGAAGTAAATACCTAGAGTGCTGTGCTGTCAGTAGCAGAACAGTTCAAATCTGAAGCCACAATTGTGAAATTGCATGTGTTAGTGCTATTTATTGCAAGAGCAATGTTTTATTTTGTTTTAACCTCATTATGTTTAGATTTATGTAACAGATTGCATGGATGAAGTCACTGAATGACAGTATTTGGCCCACTGGTGTATTTTTTTAATGTTCAAGAATAATAAATCTGTTTAGAGACAGGCTTTCTTAAAGCCTTGGTTGTATTCAAGTGTCTATGTTTCTTGTACAAAGGATGTGGTTTATACAATGTGTCTTTTTATGATTCTTTCAATGGAGCCTACTGGGAATTATGTTTGCCATTCATATTATGCCAAAATATATTTTGGGAGGTAACAGGCTTCAAAAGAAGCATTACAGTAGGTAGAGGAGTGAAAATTGTTCTGTTTACTGATGTACTGTGCTTGAAGACAGGCTTAAAAGCCAATGAGGCACTAATTCACATGTGTATTTGTGTGGGTTTTAAGACTCATGCAGCTTTTTGACAGCACTGCCAGAGAAGTGTCTCGTTCAGCAGCACGGTTCTGAAACAGTGGGAGCTCTTTGGCTGAGTTATTTTACCCCAGATAAATAAGCTTGTTTTAACTGCTTGCCCAATGAAAGTGTCTTGCTGCAAACTTGAGAACTGAATTCATTTGAATGTTTTATTTCAAAGTGTCACAGTTGTATTTCTGCTTTCCAGCTGCTTTCCTGAGACAAGGTGTTATTCTTATTTATAATATTCTGGTGTGGGGAGGACTTGCACTAGGAACGTGACAGCCAGAGACAATTCAAGATGTTCACGTTCATCACCTTCCAGAAGAAGAGTAACGTACCATCATGGGTAGAGTTTTCTTAGCTGCTCTTCACCATGAGGAGAGCAGATTCTCCGTTTTGCTTTATCGGTGAGGAGCTGAGACAGGCATGAAATATTCTAACCTTAGACACCTGAGGGAAGACTATGCCTCTATAATCAATATAAAAGTAACTCTCAGCACTGTTCCCTGGATGCACTCTTTGCTTTCATTTGAGACATCCAGGGAGATAAGAAGCTGGAAAGCCCAAGTAAGCTGAAGCTAGGCAGTGATACTCCAGGAGACCGGCCCAATGCAGCAAAATAGGTCAAAATACAAATATGCTAAGTCTCATTCCTGAACATAACCATTTTCTGTCTCTAAATGGAAGAATGGATCTGAAAGCATTCCTGTAATGCTTCTGCCTGTCAGGTTATTCTAAATTGTGTATGTTTCATCTTTCTCTTTCCTCAGGAGACGAGTATCTCCATACCTACCAGGAAACGGGAGACTTTGCTCTGAAATATCTGATAAACAAGTGTGAAGCATGAGGATCAACTCTGCTGTTCAGGCTGCTATTGACCTCACAGCAGGTGCTGCAGGTAATGCAGGAGAGAACTTAATTGCACAAAACTTCTGAGAGACAGTTTTAATGCCTTTGACAAATATAAAAGCAGTTTCCAGTCGCTATACAAAGCCTCACCTTCTGTGTTTTAAGGATATGAGGAGAAGCAGGGACCTCGGCCAGTGTTGTAACTGTATCACTATTGCTCCTCCCTGGCGAAACTCCTGCCACACAGTGAAGAAGACATATCATCTTACTTGGACTAGTCATTTTCTATAAGGAGGTTTAAGTTCTGCTTACACGAGTTTAAGAATCAGTCAGAGTATCAGTAGCATTTTGGAAGGAAGTCAGTGTGTGAGTGATTGAGGTGCTGCTTTTGTCACAGGAATCCTCCCTAACCGAAAGGGACAAGAGGCTATCTGAACGGTTTCCAGCTCAGACAACATCCTCGTGTGAATCTCTAAAAGCTGTGAAGCTCACTAGTAGAACTGATGATGAATTTGCATAACTGACTTCCACTTCAGTCTAGTCTGTGCTGTAAAATTTTGCTGGACCAGTTGTGCGGAAATGGTTGCATCGTCTCACTGACATGGCCATGTTGGTAATGTCTGTGGCTCAGGGATGCAATTTTGAACTCTGCCAGAGAAAAGGGGTCTTTTTGACACTTCTAAGCTAACAGTGTTTATATGGAAAAGGTGGAAGATTTGTCTAATTTACTTTTGTAACTAGTTTAGACAATTTTAGTGATTTTGTTCTTTCCCATACAATAACTATTACAGCCAGTCCTTTTATGACAGTGTTAGTGCTGTGGATATGACAGCATTAATGGTGTTAAGTTCATTCAATGTTATTTGAGGTCATTTGTCAGAGTGGAGGTTAACAGTGCAGTGAGAAAGCAAGGGGTAACAGTACAAGTCTGGTGTGGCAGTCTGCACTCTTTAGAAAATGTAATTAAGTAAGCAAACAGCTCGTTCCTCCAGAAAATGCATGACCTGGTTTTACCTTCCTCTCCAGATACAGTCTTGACTACCTGATAAGTAATGACATATTGAGGCAAGCAAATTCTGGACAAGAAGATATAAGTCATTTGGCTGTCTGTGGGTCATAGTCCTTTGCCTAGGATCTAAACAACATCTAATCCCTTCTTTGATTCAGTAGGACTCTTTTCCACACCATTGCCATGTTATTATTAGGACCACACTTGCCTGAATATTCAAACAGATCTGGCTTTTTTGGGTTTCTGGTTTGTTTTAACTTTGTAGTTGGGTTGGGTTTTTTATGACTCTTTACTGCTGGCTGGAAGAATTATTTTTTTCTTAATATTTCAGATAATAACTAGGACCCTTGGTCTTTATCTTGAGGCTGACATAGATCATTGCTGCAGTTTACTACACTTTTTGAGCCAACTCCAATAACAGCCTTTTTGGAACAGCCATTCTGTCAACTCCCAATTTTTCAGCTTTACATTTCCAAGACCATTCCTGGTTTCCCCGGACATCTTCCAACAGCCATTATTTTATTACAGGAACCTAGCATTTGTCCTGTAGATTAATATCTACCTGACTTCCCTGCAAATAACATTGGCTGAGCCTTCCCAGCTCTGCTTTTCATTTGAACCTTACATGGGTGTTACTGGTCTGAGCCAGCTGCTTTTCTCCTTGGTTATCCGTCTAGAGCAGGAAACTCTTCGTTCTTCCTTGCATGGTTTGCTCTGAAGCTTTTAATGATCCATCTGGTTGGGAATGAGGTTTTATGGCAGCTAGATCCTAAGTTTCTCTCAAAGGCCTGAAGTACCTCTTTGCAGAGAAGCAAGAACAATGTTATACAAATGTGTTTGCAAAGAGTAAAATGATTGCAAATAAAGCTAGTTAAACAAACGCTTACTCTTCTCCCCACTTAAAAGGAAAATAACTAATCTTAATTGGAGTCACACATTTGTTTCCATTTCAGTTACTTTGTTATCTGCATTTACAGATAATTTAAGGTATGTGCATGTCAATTGTGCTTTGCTTAAAGATCAGCTTCTGTTTTAGTACAGTTCTTCTCTCTTGCTAAAAAACAAAACCATGAACCCTATATAAGGTACACCTATCATGTGCTTCTGTCAGGTATCTGCTTCTAATAGATTGCTATCGCTGTACGCTGTTACTTACTGACAAAGTAACATCAGCTCTTCCTGCAGACTACAGATTTTAGCTAGATCATGCAGAAGAACACTGCACTGTGAGCAAAATGGTTATTGATGACATTGATAGAAATATCACACAAGTTTTCAGGGTATTGACCTTGCAGTTCAGTTTGGAAGAGATAACATGTTGAGAAACTTTGCCCTTTTGCCCTTTTTCTGCTTATACTCAACACTTTCTTCCAGTCTCTGGAAAGAAATGTGCTTAAGAGCCGTCTGGAGTTTTGAAGTAAAGAGTTTGAATCTTTGGTTATCAATTTATTATGTTTAGTTTAGCACTCTCAGCAATGTTCCTCTTGTCCTGGAGGAATCACTTGATTACTAATCTTTCAGGGTTGGGATTTTTTTGTTATTATTGGAATGTAAAATCAGAGATGCCTTCTGAATCACTGCATTAATAGGCAAAGGAAAATGTTACTTAACTCATTGACACAAGTGACTCGATTGCAGAACAATACCTCTAATTCAGTACAAGTTTATAAAAGTGAGCTGATTCATTTAGATGCTTGCTTTTCCTGAGATAAAGAAATGTTTAATGAGAATCGTGCTGCTACTGCTCCTTTGCCTGATTTCTTTTTTCATAAGGTATCTAAATTCAACAATGACAATTGATGCCATTGTGCTAAAATCAGTGCACTTTTCTTTTCCTGCAGGGAATTAATTAATCTTTGCTTTCTGTGTGATTTTCCTAATACTGATGCTCGAGCATAGGTGTTGCAGTTGTGATAACCTTCAGCCACCCTGTTAACTTCCACTGCTTGCCTAGGTGGGACAGCCTGCGTGGTGACTGGCCAGCCCTTTGACACTGCAAAGGTGAAGATGCAGACGTTCCCCGACATGTACAAAGGACTTGTTGACTGTTTTGTCAAAACCTATAAGCAAGTGGGATTTCGAGGCTTCTACAAGGGAACCACACCAGCACTTGTAGCCAACATTGCAGAGAACTCCGTTCTGTTCATGTGCTATGGATTTTGCCAACAAATTGTGAGAAGAATTGTTGGAGTAGACAGGAAAACAAAGCTCAGGTTAGTAATAAATATCTGGTTTGTATTTTTAAATAAATAAATAAAAAATCATGTGATTGCTACTTGCCAATACCGTATTGTCAGGGTGCAAGGGAGGTCCCAGGCTTTCCTCTGATGGTGCACAGTGTAGTAAATTTTGGAATATAGGCCTTTGTGTGACAATATGGTGTCTAACTACAACAGAACTGTCTACTAACCAATCACTGCAGCTGGCTGGTTTAGATGGTCACAGCTTAACTGGAGTATTCAAGACCTGGAACATTTTTACCAATGGGATTAAGCATTGCAATACCTGAAAGTTAGTATTCCCTTAATATCTAGGTTGTTCTGATTTTCCAGGGGAGGTAGTGGCTCTTCTTACAGGGAGGCATGCTAAGAGGAAAGGGCACTTTTCTAATATTGCCTTGCTTTTAAAAATGTATTTATTTAAGGTTAAAAAGCTTGCTCAGCCTACAAACCCCTTAGCTTTTCTTACCCACTAAAATGTAGGAGGTAGGCCTACCAGCAGTAGGCTTCACTTCTTCACCATCTTTTGTACTCATCCTGGGAGGTAGACCACAGATGTGCAGAGGTCCTAGGATCATCTCTTCATGTGACTGAGGCAGCATGGTCATGCTGGATGTAGGCAATGTCGTGCAGGAAACTTTGAAACAGTACATTGGTGTACTACTCTGTCTTTGGAGTCAGATACAGAATGGGAATATGAGTATGTAGCAATAGCAAGCACCTTTGGCATCTGACAATTATTTCCTTGGTCAGGTAATGGTGCTTTTCACATCCAAGATGACTCTTTAATGCCTTGTTGATTCAAGGTCAAATAGTGTGACTGCAGAGCTGTTCTAAGACAAAACATTAAAGAATTTAAGTTTACTTGAAAGATTCTCCCTCGGTGTTGTTTCCTTATTCTCCTCATCTGGATCACTGTGGGAGCACCTTATGAGGTACATGTAAGAGAGAATTGTATTGACATGGTCTTCAGCAGGGCCCTGATGAGAACATGTGGTCTGTCCAGGACATCACCACCCATTGTTGCTGTGGAAGTGTCAAGCAGCCCTTGTAGTGTGCTGTAGGGGACAGAAGCAGCCCTGACCAGCTGGCTAACTTCCAGACATGCCAAGTAAAAAACTACAATTACCTTCATTGCCTCTGCTGTTTAAGAAACTGTCACGTTATCTTAGCCTGAAGAAGAAAATGCATCCAGTCACAGACTGAAGTGAACCTGGTCATTTTTCTTACCCATGTATAAGCAACTGCCACCCCCGCTTTTTCATTATTTTATAATGTTTCAGTTTTCTCAAAACCAGCTATAATATTTTGGTTTTACCTTTTCAGTCATACCTCTGAATGGCTTGGAAATAAGCTTGTCTAGCCTGCTTGTGTTTAGGGATACCCTGGTCAGTGTGTGAAGCCTGGCAAAACAAGGACAAACTATAAAACATCTTTCAGTTAAAGGAATACATGTCACTGATGCATAAGTCACAAAGAAAAGAAATGAAGAGAGAAATGCTAAATTCTGTTTATCTTTTAACATATGCTTAGTCCAACCAACAGATTTTATGTCATGCTAAAGTCTAAAGTGAGACAACAAAATGGACAGAGAAGTAACTGCTGCTCTGCAGCCAGTTACTGATTTCTTCCACTTTGGAAGTTCTCATTACTGCCATATCTGAACATCATGAGCTTTGCTTCATATCACACCTTGAGTTCTGTGATGCTTCAAGGTGAAAAGTTTTAGCTTTAATCTCTGATACTATAGATGTAACAAACTGTTGGGCACAGGGCAAACATCTCCCTTGGATGGAAAGAATTTCCGTGCTGCAGTGAGATCAGTCTCAGCTGCATTGACTCCCCAGGTTCTGAAAGAGAAGCTCCACTTCTATACTGTTATGCAGCTCCTGTCGAACACACCAGTGGCTGTAGGAGCCTGTTTAAAATGCATCATAAAGCAGTGTGGCCCTGGAGTACCAGCCTTTTGAGTCCTGGCAATCTAGCAACCCAGAATTTGTGGTATGTGTAAAATCACCACAAAATAAGCCCCGTTTTGGAACACTGAGTCACTGCAGATGACAGTGGTGTCTTGTTTGGTGGTGTGGTTTATGTTTGTGCTGTCTCTGATTCACATGGTTGCATTCATAGCAGCACATCCATACAAAGATTACAGTGATCCATTGTGCCTGCTTTCAGTTTTCTAGCATCTTCCACTGAAAGCCTTTATTAATACTGGTAAGGTGGATTTGAAAATACTGACATCCATCTACATGAGGTGACTATTGCTCCTGTTCTCTTTGAGGAAGTAATTAGTAACCAAAAGTTGCCCAGTAAAACAAGTCTATGGAAATCTTCATAAATGCTATCAAATCTTCCCTTCTTGGCTTTTATTCTGCTGCAATCACTGAAGTATAGCAAAAAGGGTAGGGATTGCAATATATCTCTTCGGTGTCAAAAGGGTGTCTTTGTATCAGTTGTATAAGAAAAGGGGATGAGCTAGGTTTTTCCTCCCCCTGGTTCAAGTAACTGCCCTTTGCCCTTGAGAATCTTTCCCCCAAGACTGTCAGTTTTTCTTGATGCTATTTAGAGTACAGGTGCAGGAAGCTGATTGCTGGTGCGGTGGCTCCACTGCACTAAAGGTCAGTGCCCAAATACCTTCTGCAGTTTCTTTTTTGCAGTGATCTACAGAATGCTGCTGCAGGCTCCTTTGCCTCTGCCTTTGCCACCCTTGTCCTCTGTCCCACAGAGCTGGTGAAGTGCCGCCTACAGGCCATGCATGAAATGCAGTTGTCAGGAAAGATAATCCAGGGACACAAGTAAGTATAGACCCTGCTCAGTATCTCTGAAACCCTTTCTTGTGTATTATTTCCTCAAATCCTGTATTGGCTTAGTATCATATTTATAGTGCACTGCTAACCAAAGAAGAGTTGTGGCTGGGAGGGTCACAGCCTTCAAACCTTCTGGGTGCTAGTAAAGCTGGATGCCAGTGAAGGGCTCCCAGCAGGATCTTGCTCTAAGTCTTACATGAATTCAACTGTTTGCACAATGCATCCCACCATTAATTGTTGCTGCAGTTGCCTATTGTTCTGTAACCTTTCATTATCTGGCTAGTAAATATCACTAACTGGATCAACCTCTCTCAGTACAGTTTGGTCAGTAGTGAAGGGTGTTATCCAAAAGGATGGCCCCCTTGGATTTTATCGTGGCCTGTCAAGCACTTTGCTGCGGGAAGTCCCAGGCTATTTCTTCTTCTTTGGAGGGTATGAACTGAGCCGGACATTCTTTGCCTCTGGGAGATCAAAAGATGAATTAGGTATGGTGCCTTTTTTTACAGGTGGGCTTTAGCATGCTGTCATGGGGGACATAAATGGGGGCATATCTTCCCTGAAGATACATTAATGATGCACAGCAGTTGTAAAATACATGCAAAATGAAGGAAACAAGGCACAGTAACTATGGAGGGCTGCATTTTGTGTATACATAATAATGAATTATTGAAGTGACCACTTTCCAATGAAGCAGGACGTATCATAAATGCAGAATGAATACAGTGAGCTAACACTACAAAACTGCTGAAATACCTGACCCCACAGTGTAACACAACTCTGAACTATTTCATTTCAGCTGCCATTCGGAGTGATTTTGAAGTATTTAGCTGCATTCTCTTGAATAGTGTGTTCACGTATATGCTGAACTGTATGCTGACAATTAGATATAGTTACAATGATACTAAGAGAACACTGAGATTGAAAATTAGAAATGAAAAAAAAACATTGTGATGCCAGCATAAAGATTGCCTGCCTCCTATTAAAAGACTGAACAGTAATACTTTGTCTTGCTTTGAGTCAGGATTTCAGCTGCATCCATTTTGGACTTGTTACAAAATGTTTACAAACGTCTGATCTGAAATACAAAATCAGGCTGCATCATGAAAGAAATAACTGATCACAAAATAACTCTATTGTATCAAATAAATATCTGTATTAGTGATTAGTGTGATTAGTAACATTATATGATGTTACTCTAAACTATTTCACAATTAACCTTGGAAAGCGATTACAAGTGTTAAAAAAGTGAATTTAGATAATACAGTCAAAATTGAATTTTGAGTTATACTTTTTTAGCATGGCCAGTAATCTAAGAGGCACTCTTTATAACCTTTGAGTTTCTAGTTAAGACTTGCAATTTACCAGCGGCTTGAAATTAACTTAAAGGTTAGTGGGAGAAAAGAAACTGCTCTTCTGTCATAAGCAAGTTCCTCTGTTCCCTTTGAATCCTGTAGACAAAATAATGTTATATTTGTGCTGGTGAATACTGTGGTGTGTATAAAAGCACATTTCTTAACTTTTAGGTCCCATTCCTTTGTTACTAAGCGGAGGTTTCGGAGGCAGCTGTCTGTGGATTGCTGTGTATCCTGTGGATTGTGTCAAATCTAGAATTCAGGTTCTTTCAATGGCTGGAAAACAGGCAGGCTTCATGGGAACATTTGTAACTGTTGTGAGAAGTGAAGGTGAGTATGCAAGCAGATCAACTGAGTCTACAGGGCTGCAGACTGAAATCTATACCCTCCGATACCCAAAATCACTTAAGAAACCTAGTCCAGTGATAACATGTTAGAGACAGACAATAACTGTTTCTAGCAAACAAATATCTACTTAATGTAGTGGGGAAAGCTTGGAATCTAGAAACTGAGACCTACTGCAACTTCCCTGCCTCTTGGTACAGGAGATGATTCACTTAAAGCTAACAGAAGCCTACTATGCATTAAAAGCAGACCCCATTTCTTTATCACCTGTGACCAAACCTATACATGAAAATTGAAGGAACTAGGTAAGTTCCATGCAGAAGTTTTCTTCACCTCTAGAAGTTAATATATGGCTGAGGATTTATCAAAGAGCCCTATCCAGCCTGGCAACTTGAGGCATCTACCTCAGCATTTCCTCTCTGGAAAAAGTCTGTGTCAGGCACTTTGGAAGAGGGTCTAAGAACATACATGGCAGCAGATCTGATGAATCCTGGCCCCATTGCTAGGTAAGATACTCATCAGAACTGGAGTCTGACTTGGGGCACAGCTCTAGCATGGGCCTGCTGCCCCGTTGCCAGCTACAGTACAGCCACTGTCAAGTGTATCTCAGGTGACCAGGACCTTGTCATACCTGAAATAAGCATCTAATGTAAGCCCTCGTATGGCTAAACTCATGTTACAGGATTAGATATTCCCATATCAATATCCAGTACCACTGCAGTCAGCAGTTATACCAGTGAGTTCAGCTCTCTGTGTTCATGCTCCTCTAAGCAGAAGCATTGCTTCAGTATCTTTCACAGGTAAGAGCACAGTGGTTGATGCAGACAGCCACTTTAATGCATTGCTAACTGTCTCTGGTTTAATTTCCAGGCGTGCTTGCCTTGTATTCTGGACTAACGCCAACTATGATCCGTGCGTTCGTGGCCAATGGGGCACTGTTCCTTGCCTATGAGTACAGCCGGAAACTTATGATGAAACAAATAGATTCTTACTGATACCTTCTAGCAGACGAAGAACAAGAGATTATTTAAGGGTCATTTCAATAAATGATGAAAAACACATAGATCACATGATGGTCTGAGCAGAACCAAATCAGTGACCTAATTCTAGGAACTCAACTCCCATTTAAGATTTGTAATCTTTAAAAATCAGGTGACTTTCTGGAGGTGTGTACATGTTGCTTGAATTGCACAAGCAGAACTATCTCCTTCTTACAGATTCTGCACTAGGTACGTTGCATGTCATAAATGTCTTTCCTGACCTGTAATGGTGCTAAAAAGATTTACATTGACCTGTGGGGTTTAATGTAACATGCAAGAGTAGGTTGTGATTTGTCTACAGCAAAGCACTGGTTTTAAAACTGTGCTGCAGTTGTGACCTTTTGCAGTTGTTGCTGATGTCTGACTCAAGACAATGTCAGTTTTTGTCTAATATTGCTGATTATAGATGACTTGGACATACCCCTCACCTAGGGAGACCTTTACTTCTCCAGCTCCCTGCTGGTCTGTGACTTGCTAAGGTCACGGCCGTGGGTGTTCGACTTACATACTCTGTCCTAGTGAATAGGTTTATAAAAGTAGGAAACATTCACTCCCTACCTCATATGACTTAGAGCCCAAGATATGCCTGCATTTTTGATAAAAGAAGCACAGTAGCAATATTAAGGAGGCTATGCAGCATTGTATTGTTTTCTAAATCCTTTCAAGAAGTGCTGGAGTATGCTAAGCACCACTTAACGTAAGGGACACTGCTGGAAATAGCTGCTGGCTCCAAGCACGGAATTTTAACTTTGTGCAGGCTCCTGTTTAGGTCACTTTGGCATGCATGAGGCCACATGCTGGAAGGACAGGAAGCTGAAGACGAACAGAAAGCCAGAACTGAGTTGTTAAAGACAACTGACACCATGGTCTCTGGCATAGCAGTTTTACTGGGTCAGCAGTCGTGCCCCTTGCTGTGCCTCCTCAGCTGAGTGGAAAAAGCTCATATGACTGGATATCCTTGTATCACCTTGAATCCTTATATCACTTTCAGGCCTGGAGGGCATGCCTGTTTAGTCACGTTACTTAATTAAATAGCAGTTAGTCAGTATTACCCAAATGATGCAGCGACACCTCTTTCCAGATGCCACTTTTGTTCTTCAAGTAGAATGCTCTTTGTACAAGCATGCTCTGCTCTGTAAGAAGCAGCTACTGCCTGATCCTGGAACAAGTCAAAGCAGGTCCTAGAACAGCACAAACTTGGCCTGGAGTTGTACAGAGATGCTGCCTGGGTGCTGCAAGTGCAGCCCACCAGTGTGTGGGTAGTGGGGGACACAGAGAGAACCCTTTGACTCACTGAGATCATCACAGCTACATGGAGATGAGCAGCTTGTCACAGCAACCACATTTGTCAGTGACAGACAACAGTCAGAGCTGGAACAACCTAGTTTTGCATGTTACAGCTTCCCTTTCAGACCCCAGAAACAGGAACAAGCTTTAGGCATAGATGAAATCAGCTCAATACCTGCTGCCTCTTGCAGTGGAGCCAAGGTGCACTTAAACTGACTCATTCCTTGCATTGTTGCAGCCTCTTTGATGGAAGGTGGTTGCTGCAGTTCCACAAAATCTTGCTCCTCCAGCCTCCAAGTGCAGAAGGAACAATTCATGTCCCTTTTATACACCATGACAAAAGGCACTTAAAGCAGGGCATGGCTGAAGAATCTTCAGTGTCTACTGCCCCAATATACCTTGACTGACTGGTACACGAAGGGCAGCACTACTCTGCAGTGCCAGTATTTTAAAAGGAATTTATACCAAATGTTTAAATAATTCAGGTAGGAGGATGAGGCTTTAAGAGTTGTTAGACTTCCCCTTCTTTTCAAAATTGTCTAGCTAAGAGAAATAGTATATTTGTACACGCTTCTAATAGTTATGAAAAGGTGAGGACAGACTCCACCTCAGTGGAATACTTCAATCTATTTCTTAGATTTGTCTTTGCTTTCATTTTTTAAAGCTCGTGGTTGCAGTTTTTAATACAAAAGTTGAAGCTTCAAGAGAAGCAGGGTATTTAAAACAACCTACAGCAAGAAGCTGGTGGCATTTGAAAGTTTACCTTCTGAAGTTGATGTAAGCAGTAATTTTTCCATTCAGAGCTGCTTAAGCTGTACACATGTATCAGCTGTTCAGCTAAAAACTTCATAATGTTGGTATAGGAATTCATGGAAATAAAGTTTCATTTGATTAATTGAGTACCTGATGATTGTTAAATGGTATAAACAACCTCATCTAGCTGAGAAACAAAGAGGTTGAATTCAGCATCACCACCTCTCTGGAATTAAAGAAAAAAAACTTTATACAATCAATGAACATACAAAGGCCTCAAAGCTGAGGGTAAGGTGGCAGCTAGAGTAAGGTGCTGTGAAACAACTGCTGATTTTACATCCATGGAAAA
Organism: Cnemophilus loriae; assembly: GCA_013397755.1. Lineage (NCBI taxonomy): Eukaryota > Metazoa > Chordata > Aves > Passeriformes > Corvidae > Cnemophilus > Cnemophilus loriae. The sequence continues at coordinate 670,689 of VZTF01007525.1, forward strand.
TGAAACCCATAGTTCAGCACTTGGCCTGTTGCTTCGTTAGTACCAAAGTCAGTTCTACTGTTAAGGTTCACCTCAAATTCCAAGTTTCTAAATTACCATAAGATAGGCTATAAGGTTTTCTGTCAGAAGAATGCCAGGAGTCCAGCATAGGTCACCTAAATTCCACATATGTAAGTGAAGAGTGTCCACTGCCCTGTGAAGGTCAGTGCAACCGGGAGTCAGGGCCTATTGTTACCCTCTTCTGAGCAGTGGTGCTTGGATTTCCCAAGAGAAACAGTATATCGCTTGTTCAGCTATTTTGTTCCTCATTCCTGCTTACACATTAGTTTTTACTTAACTGCACGTGCTTCACTAGAAAAACGTGACTTGCTGCTACAGCCTCTGCTGCTCCTGCTGAGAAAACTGGCTTACTCCATAAACAGGGAGATGGGTCACCTTAGGTGCCTTGCCAACTTTAAGAAAAGGCATCAGCTTGAAGAAAGGGCATCCTAGGACAGTGATATCCAATTGCCTGAGCTAAGCCAAAATGAACTTGGGCATCAGCCACTTGAGGCTGCAATAAGAGGGCATCCTTTTTAGCCTCTAGCTACATTCATGTGGACACTGAGGTAAATACACAGCAACAGCAAAAGCTGAGCCCACACCTGGTGTACTTCATAGTACACCACCACCTTCAAGTAAGCACAGGAAAGGTATATGACCTCTCTGCTTATTTCATTAACTGGAAAGCTATGTCACTTCCCTGCCACTTTTTGGTTCCCAACAACAAAAAGATTAATGAAGCAGCAGAACCAAGAAGCTAAAACACCTCAACACATTCCACATAAATGAGGGTACAGCCTCCACAGAAGAGCTGCACTGCTGAGAATAGCTGGAAGTAGAATAACCATTACCTGGAAGTTTGTGCATTTCAGGTCTTAGTACAGCTCAAGAGGGGCCAGTGAGCATTTGCACTATTTGCTCAAATGAGCAGGGGCACAGATCAAACCCCTCATATGCAGGTATTAAGGCAGCCACACCAACGGATTCCCAGGCAGCTGGAATGCTCAGGAGCTGATGAGAGCCAGACTTAAGCCTTAGGGCAAGCGGCCATTGAAGCCCTTTGTGGGGAGGTATAGCAGTAGAAAAGCATATGTGCAGTCTCCAACCTGCATAGGCAGCTCCCAGGCTGTTGTGCAAAGCCCTACATCACTGATTCCTGATAAAGAACAGTTCAATACCAAGGCTTCTGTTCAAGAAGCAGTAATCCAGCACAGGGAGATTAATATTTCTCCCTCAAAATTCACATATTCCACTGATCTGTGGAAAACTCCAGTGCTGAGGGAGTCATGTCAAATTTTTCCAGTCTCATGCAGACTGCTGGTCTTCATCCACCATCATGTTAATGCTCGTGCTTTAAGACAGGTAATTGTCTTAGATTACTCACACAGGAATTAGCTGTATGCAGAAATATCTAAGCTCCAAGACTCCAATAGCCCATGATGTGACAGCCACCCGACATTAAATAACTCTTCAGAGTATTTTTGCCCTGCACAACAGAACTTCATGTAACTTTATTTGAGAAGTTGTATCTACAAAGAAATACATTAAGTACATCCAAATGAGACTGCTTCACTTTATATTGAAACAGCAAGACATTCTCCAGGAAAGAGATTCATTTTACATGTTTCCCTTCTTTCAGATTTCCCTTATGGATCAACAAAGTTCACCTCCACAGCAAATGTCTCACTATAGATTTTCCACGTTTTAGACTTGTGAGGGTTATCCAGCTCATTCCTGGGAAGGTAGAGTCTGAAAGACAAAATTCAGTAGCATATCTTACAGCCTAAGACATGCTTTTCCTTTCAGCCAGCTGAAAGATCTTCTAGCTCAGCCCTTGAATATTATATACAGCCCCAAACCTTGAATTCAAACAGACATGAGCCATGCCTGTACAATGTTTTGCATCTTATGTAGTCTCAGAAACAAAGTCAACCTAATGGGTTTGTGGGTTGGTTCCCCACCACCCTCCCAGAGCCCTACAGTGCAAGACAGAGAGTAATTAATATTGCATTCAGCTCAAGGCCTGATATGATGCAAGTGCCAGGAATTTAATAACCAACCTTCCTAAAGGCAAGGATTTGATTCAGTACTCAACCTCATCAAGTATGTTTCTCCAATTTTAATGTTTACCAAATTCATGTCTAGTTATGACTTAAAAGCACTTGCACACCAGCCATCTTTGAACTAGAGATACAGAGACAGAAGCACTGCCTTAACAGCTGTTTCACTTCTGATCACACCTAGTCCACTTAGGTCTACCAGAAGATCTGGGCAGAAAGGGAGAAAAGGTAGCCTAGTGGGACATCCTCCATAGCTCTGGAGGAAACAAAGCACTTCAGCAAAACCCTCAAGATGGCAATTTTGCAGGGCTATCAGACAGCTGGCATACATTTCTCCTGGCACTTGCTTGGTCTAATTGGTCTACACTGAGACTGCAAGGTGCATTGGTGGCTCAGCGCATCAAGTTAACAGTTACAAACAGACTCATGGCTACCTCTCCTCAGGTTCCAACGGGATCAGTTAAGTAAAAGCTGTTTTCTTTCTATTCCAGTCATGGAGAACACAGTAGTTATATCTCATATGCCACGTTCACTGTTCCTCTACCTAAATCTGTCAAGCAAGGCAGACCAAAGATACGGCTCTCTTGTCTCTGCATTTCTACATCACTCCCAAAGCAAGGTAGACAAGCCCAACTTTCACCAGCTGGAGCTTCTCCAGGAGTTCCAGTCTCAGCAAGCAAAATCACAGTAATTTCTAACTTTATCAAAAGCATGAGAAATCATAAGAGGGCCTTTCTTTGTGATCCCAAGCATCAGTACCTCTAACTGTGGTCTTCATGTTTGCCTGCTAAGCTACTGAATTCCTGCTTCTCAGACAGCCATACTATAGAGGATGGCAGATTTGAAAAGCTAGCACTATGTTTTTTAATTTAAATCCATTAACAATGGTTAGAGAGCACCAAGGAAATAATCTAACGGTTTAAGATAACAAGCTCCCATACATTTAAAATATTTGTCACAGCGCAAGCAACTGCCTGCTTACAAGTTACAGTTGAGGGTCAAAGACCAGTACCCACATGAAAGTTAGCTGGCTGATCAGGCCTGTCTTGTCTCAGCCTTCAGTACTATGTTTATGATTTTTCAGGTCTATGCAGACACCAGAAGTTAGGATCTGAAGGCATTCACTATGATCACTTACCTGTTATTTTCAATAAAGGAAGTGTTGAACCAGAAAAAGAATGGGCAGTCATCATAGCCTTTTGGCAGAGCCTAAACACAAACACCTTGTTTAAGGACTGTGTTACACAATAGAACTTTTGTTTGTAGAGCAAGGTTACCCACTTTTCTTCACTAATTTGGTTTACAAAGCTACAGTGCCAGAATCAGTACACTTGAAGAGCCCCATATCACACACAGATCACTATTTTCTCTGCAATTATTTCAGTACCAAGTCACTCAATACAATGAGGTGAGACTCCCATGGCTAGGAACAGCAGGTACTCAACTAAGATGCCTTGGTAGTACTGCTGTATGAACAGCCAAGTGCTTCCCCTGCTTGCCTAGGCTGATGTTACACCACTTGCTGCATCCCTCACTGCACAGTGAGACACAGCAAGAGTCACTGGGGAGGAACAGATTCTGCCCCTCATTGCCCAGCCAGGCAGGACCCACTGCAGTTTGCACTGCAGCCTCTCCCCATACTCAAGTTAAGTTCTTCAACTCTGGTATACTCACAGAATTGCACTCAAACCTGACTTTCACATCACCACTTAGAACAGGGCAGTCCTCCAAGCCAATGACTACAGAGTCACTTTCAGAATCAAAGAAGAGCTGAATAACAGAATAAAGTATTTGTTTTATGAAAGTTTCTGCAGCAAGACAAGGAATCAATTCATGACGACCCCTAACTACTCATTCATGGTACACAAATACAACAGCAATGCTAGAGTAACAGACAACAGTTTAAGCTGCTCAGGACAGAGTGAACTATTTGCATTTAAGTGACTCTCAGGGAAATCTTTCACTATTTTACCACTGCTTTTGCTAGGATTTGGCAAAGTTTAGCTTTTTCATCCTCTTGGAATTTACATTATCCATTTAGTTAGACTATGCAGAAATTGAATATTGGACATAAAACTAAGACACTTTTGATCTATAAATCAGCTTTTAGCTTCTGTGACTCAAGTCACATGTCTTCATAGTACTCACCTTGCAGTTTTTTTGATTGGCACATACACATTGTAGTACAACTTGCTTCCCTGTTATTATCTGCACCTTCATATCAGTTCCATTGCCTTTCCCAACTCCTAGGAACGAAGTGTTGCATTATATCAGAGGCACAGACATTAGCTGGAAACATAAGTAGTCATGAAAACCAAGTCACTTTTGAAATCCCATTCCAAAGTGCTTTCTTTCCAGAATGCCTTGCTCAAGACTTTAGAGAACTCAGATGCTACAGGTAAGCCAGGATTCAGTGGCTGAAAATTGCATTTTGAAGCAACAGTGAATCCCACTAGGGGAATAGGCCAATGTAAAATCTAGTTCCATTTACCAAACAATAACAGCAGTTTGAGCTCCCTAGAACAAAGAGTGATGAACTTTCAGCCTTTGATCAAGAGTACCAGTAGACATGTACTGAAACAGGCATGTATCTAAAACTCAGAAACATTAGTGGATCCAGTTCCACACGGGGAGTTAGTCTCACTCAAAAAGTGATTCCCCTTCTAAAATAGGGCAGGTTGTATGTGAGCCATCATTTGGCCAGATATCCAAAAAGTGACACAACACAGAGCAACTGACTACAAAATACTCGTCATTTAAATTCTCAAATCCCAGTAATGGATTCCTATCATGGGCTTAGCAAGAGAGATAGTTATCAGCTGCCTGTACTAGGAAACCATTATCAGATAGAGGAATGCCCAAATACAAGAGTTCTTACCATGTATAGTGTGGATTTTGAAGTTTTTTATTTTGAGTTGTCTCTCTGGTGGGAGTTTCAAGTTATACTTGTTTTTCAGGATCTCATAATACCCAACATACCTACTCTGCAATGCAAAAAACCCAGACATATTATGCAGTTTCTGTACCCAACACAGATTAAGGAAGTGAGATTTAAATAGATCTTTTACTCCAAATTTTTAGCTCTTCAAAGTCCAAAGCTAAGAAGAAAGACAATTGTTCTCCTTCCCTTCCCCAGCTGAAACAATCTTCTAGACAAATTCAACATCTACATTTTTAAACAGCACTTAAATTTCATGTTTTTAGAGGAATTCTGTACTTTTTAGTTCAGCAAGAAGAGAGGAGCTTTTATATTGCAGCCTTAAGAGGCTGAATGTTTAAACATACAAGATATTTTCATTTTACTGAAGGATAGCTGTTCTTCTATTTTATACCAGCAATTATAAGTATCCCTGTCACCATATTCATTTCCCAACTCTGCATCACGCAGAACAGTAAATGAAGATGAGCAAAGCTCCAAGCTGTTGTCTGAGGCAAAAACTTGAGTAGTATTTCCCAGTGAATGCAGTCTGCAGAAGATGCATTTCTCCACCCAAGCCAAATCAGTGCCATGGCCCCATCCCAGGCTAGGCTGCAAGCTTCTGTGCATCCTTGTTAAACAGTCCAATTGCCTTACAGTGTCATGCTCCTATGAGGGTGCCCAGATATGCTGTGGAGTCTGCATCTGTGCAGCTATTTTTGACCTGACTGGACACATCTGTCCAGGTCACCCTGCTTGAACAGTGCAGTTGGACTGAAAGCTTTCCTAATCTCAAGAATTCTGTTGTTATCCTAGATACTATACTTCAGATCTGACATTATTATGCAGAGAAAGGCATAAGGGGAAGGGGAAAGATGCAGGGCAGCCCTGTCAGCTGTTCGTCTTCCAGCTCTCACATAAAGAGTACAGAAAGCTCAGGAGATGAGCAAGTAATAGGAACCTACATCTCTGAAACAAGGCAGGGGAGATGGGGTAGCATAAGCACTCACAAGGTTAGTATTGGTTTGACTGCTGTTCCTGAACCTGCTTGAGCTTACCTGCGAGGGAGTTTCAACTCCTTGAAACTTGGTACTTGTGCTTCTGTCAGTTCTTCTCTCTCCAAAGTAGGCCAAACTTTCCTACACAGGAAGATAATTTCAAGAGTTAAGCTCTCCATCCCACCACCACTCCCCTTCTTGACAAGTGGATCGTAAACTAGAACTACACTACTCGAGTCCAGTAAAGGAATGCAAGTGAAAATATGCAATAGTTGTTTTGGTACCTTCTAAAGCAGACTTAACTACAAGAAGAAAGTACTAATTAGGAAATCAGACACAAATCTGTCATCCATGAAAGAGTGAAGGAGAGCAATATGACTTTCAAGCAATTGCTTTGGAACCATCTATATTTCTCAAGCAGTCTGCGGCAGACCAAGCTGAACACTAGTTCATATCTTCACAAACCAAACTCAGAAGAAAACAAGTGATCAAACGGATACACAGTTTGCCCAGACTACCTTGAGTGTCCTGGGCCTTCTGCATCCCGAGTCTCCAGCTGATATATCAGACCTGGGATACTAAAGCAGCATAAGCAGCTGTCCCATCTGGGACTTGATCTTTCTCCCTTTCCCTAGAAGGGCTTCCTTTTGTAATGCTGGCTGTCAAGACAAGACAATTCTTGATGCCCTGAACTACTTGGAGGGAGATTGGGGGAAAAAAATTGTTTAATACTACTTAAAACTAGTGATACTATCTTTAGGAGAGTTTGCTCAGAGGTCACCTACACTTTAAGTTGTTGCTCCAGACTCTAGACCCATTATTCTTTCAAAAAAGAATTATTCAAGTTGGTAACTTGTTTAATGCTATTTTCCGACTTCTTTCAGATCAAGAATAGTCTCATCAGAATTTACACTGTAGCAAGACTTACATGACCTTTTTTAAAACCAGACTTTTCAGAGAATCCATTTTCTAGTACAGAATTTTAGCAGAGTATTAGTGCATTTCACCAATTCGGTAAATCCTAAAAGGACATTTTGAATACTAAACAAATCAAACAATAAACAACAGTTTTTACCTTTGCGCTCTCAAACTGGTCACTGTCTATGAGCCAGGTACAGACCATTGTTCCAGTCCTGCCTGTATTAGACATACAATACAAGCTGAATCACAGCAGTTCAAAGGTATTTGGGAATTATTTTTGTGAAGGTGAAGTCATCTCCTGTTAGCTCATCTATTTCAAGAGTTGTACGTGACAGCCAGGTAGTCAAGTACACGTATTTCTTAGAAGAACGAGTTAAAGACAAGATACTACAGTTTGTCAACTTGTTCCTTGTCCCCACATTTTAATTACTAGAGACCCTTAGGCAGCTGGTCAGTATCTGCATACTCCATCCAGCAGAGAATAGTCAAACACTCTACTAAATGAGGCTCTAAACTGAAACTTCCCAATGCTGTAAGCCTCAAGAGTTGTTTCTCTGCCTCAACCGTTTTCCCTGCCACCCTACTAAGAAGCCATCAAGTCTGGCAGCATGAAGATGCCTATATAGTTTCAGTTTTAAATTTAAAATCTCAGAGGTCAAGTCACCCTCCCTACACTTGTTCTTCAAGCTGGTTTCGACCTGCAGGTAGTTTCAACACTCAGTTTTGCAAAACCTTTTAAAATAGAGCTCCACCTGGGGGGCAACTATTTAATGTCAAGTAACCACCTACTTTAAGCCAAGTATTTGCAGTAGTAAAAGCAGGTGGCTAAAGATGTGGCAGATGTTTGCAAGGAAATTTGGCTTACTTGCAGTTATTTATGCATTTCAGTGGCTCCCACACTACTGTTGGTTCAGACAGCACCTGCAGGTGAGCTCATATGTTTGATAGCTTTCACTATTCTTGTTTACATAAGACTTCATTGTACTCTATCACCTAATATTGTGTGTATCTTGATTTAAGATCCAGCAGTACCTAGAACATTCTAGAGGGGTAAAGTTATGGAGCAGATCATCTTGAGTGGTATCACACAACACATACAGCACAACCAGGGGATCAGGCCCAGCCAACATGGATTTATGAAGGGCAGGTCTGGCTTGATCTCCGGCTATGAGATGGTGACCCACTTAGTGGATGAGGGAAAGGTTGTGGATGTTGTCTACTTGGGCTTAAGTAAAACCTTTGACACCATTTTCCACAGCATTCTCCTGGAGAAACTGGCTGCTCATGCCTTGGACAGGTACGCTCTTCACTGGGTAACAACCTGTCTGGATGGCCAAGCCCAGAGAACCGTGGTGAATGGAGTTACATCCAGTTGCCAGCTGGTCACTAGTGGTGTTCCCCAGGACACAGTACTGAAGCCAGGTCTGTTTAAATATCTTTACCAACAATCTGGACAAGGGGATTGAAAACACACTCAGTCAGTTTGCAGATGCCACCTAGCTGATCTGCTAGAGGACAGGAAGGCTCTGCAGAACGATCTGGACAGGCTGGATCTATGGGCTGAGGGTAACAGTATGAGGTTCAACAAGGCCAAGTGCTGGGTCTTGCACTGGGGTCACAATGACCCCATTCAGTGCTACAGGCTGGTAGAAGAGTGGTTGGNAAGGTTCAATAAAGTGAATGGCTGCGACCTGCACCTGAGTCACAACAACCCCACACAGTGCTACAGGCTCAAGGAAAATTGGCTGAAAAGCAGCCCACAGGAAAAGGACTTGAGGGTGCTGGTTGACAGCAGCTGAACATGAGGCAGCAGTGGGCCCAGATGGCCAAGAAGGCCAATGGCATCCTGGCCTGTATCAGCAATAGTCTGGCCAGCAGGACCAGGTCAGTGATTATCCCTCTCTGCTTGTCACTGGAGAGGCTGTACCTTGAATCCTACATTAAGTTTTGGGCCCCTCACTGCAAGAAAGACACTGAGATGCTGGAGTGTGTTCAGAGAAGGGCAACAGAGCTGGGGAAGGGTCTGGAGCACAAGACTTACAAGGAGCAGCTGAGAGAGCTGACAGCATTTAGCCTAGAGAAAAGGAGGCTCAGGGGAGACCTTTTTGCTGTAAAGGTCATAGTGAGGTGAGGTTGGTCTCCTCCATCAAGTAACAAGCAATAGGAAGAGACAAAATGGCCTCAGGTTGCCCTAGGGACGATTTAAATTGGATATTAAGAAAAATTTCTTCTCCAACAGGGTTATCAAGCACTGGAACAGGTTGCCCTGGGAAGTGGTTGAATCACCACTTCTGGCGGTATTTAGATGTGCAGATGTGGCAATGAGATACATAGTTTAGTGGTGGACCTGATAGTATTGGGTTAACAGTTGGACTTTATCTTAAAGGTCTTTTTCCAATCTAAACAATGGATAGTTTGAGCTTTATTACAATGCAAAATATTCAGCACGGGTGACTGGCTACCAGAAGCCAAAGCAGCAGCCTAACACTTTTAATAGAAGCAGTTTCAGTAGCCCCCTATCCCCAGTCTCTCCTGGAGGACTGCTGTTCCAGCTGCCAGAACACCAGAAAGTTATTGAAGAACATTTTAAGAGACACAAGGACAGCTTGGACTGCCATTGACAAGAACCAATTTAGACTACCTGAAAATGAGTTTGTTTAATACTAAACACAGAGTACTATACCCCTGCTAGTCATCACAGTGTCTGCCGAGTTTGTCAAGTTCTGTAAACCCATCCCATAATATGGTTTAAGGCCACACTTACATAAAGAAGCTATAATAACAAAGAAGCATGATTTGTAGCATACACGGATTACACATGAGCAATCCTACCTTTGCCTCCTTTACAGTGAATTGCTATGACGTTCTTCTCATCTTGACTCATCCATTCACGGACACTGGCAGTGAATTTCAGCATGTCCCTAAATAAGAGGAAAGTTAGTGGATCAAAGCAAATTCCTACACAGAACTATTATAAAATATACTATTATAAAATATATATTAATGTATGTATTTCTTGACAAGACTCACTGTAGTGCTGGGACATTGTGGTCATCAATGAAGATCCTTTCCACCCTGTAGTGAAAGTACTTGGGGTCATAGCCTTTTTCACCTATAGGAAAAGATCTGAAGTTATGCCAGGAATGGAGAAAGATTGTAACAAAGAAAGTGGTTTGTAACACACAACTGCTGGTCTGAGTGTGTACTAGTGTCTAAAATACAGTAGTGTTAATAGATAGATCAAAATGAAAAAAACTGTGGTAACTTGTCTAAAGCCATGCATGCTTAGCTTCTGATTTCACACTTTCCACTTACATTAAATTTTATCTTCAACATTTCAATATACTCAGCAGCTAAACATACTTACTGCAGAGATTGTAGACTTTATAGTGGTCTGGATGTTTGGTGTCCAAAAATCTTGCAACTTCCTAAGCAATAACAAGTTCAGAGTAGTTAGTGCTCTACTCCTTATTTCCACTGCCACCTCAACCCCCCCATCCCTCAGGTGAGATCAGCAACTGCATTCATGAACAGCCCTTAGACAGCAGGCCTTTCCAACCCAACAACTCAGGTTCTTGTCTGGAATAAAAGTACTACTGCAGCTGTCTTCCTGGCCCTCTATATGTTTCTACAGTATCAGGCAGCACAGCTCTGAAATGGACATTATATATACAGACCTGTTAAACAACTTTATTTAGGTGAATAAATCTTATCACCTTTACTAGCCTGGGAGAGAACTGCCTTGATTCTTCAAAGCATTCCCAAAGAACAGGAGTATCAAAGCACTGGTGTGCCCACACTATGAGATGTAACCCACTAGGTTTATCTGAGACACTACAACATAAGCACTGCAGCACAGTGGAGGTCATCAGTCAGTCATTCCAATCAGCAAAGGCAGCAGAACTAGGACTGACATGGTCTAGGTCACATGTAGAATAGTGGAAATCTATAAAAGAAACAGGTTTCAGAAATAGTGAGCTTGGTAGACAAGATTGTTACCTTTATGGGGTTCCTGTAGAAAGACTGCTTCCCAGAAGATGGAAATGACATTGCAATAATTCGATCTGTTGAGAAGACAGCAATCATAAGTAACAACAGGAAGCCCCCCTACATATAAGAACTACATGACTGAGAACCATCCTTATGAAATGTCTTATTCCTATCCTAATTATGAGAACAATCTACCCATTTTTGGGAGGCTTTCCTCTACATTTAGCATAGTTACAGCAAGACAAATAATGCTACCCAAAGCATCAGCCACCATCAAGTGTCAGTCTCCACAGAATCAGAAGCAAAAATACTGTAAGTAAATAGTTTCCCAGCACTGGTTCCCTAGTCCTTAGATAAATTTCTACCATTACATACAGCATGTACAACTCTCCCAGAAGGCTAATTCTGGAGAATAGTGTCAGTCAGGAATCCATATTTCAAAATCCCACAGAAAAGGACTAGGCCTGGTTTGACTTCATACTTAAATTTCATGAGTCTAAAACATCGTCTGTATTTCATGACAAGCTCTTATTAAGTGAAAAACAAGTCTTCACAGGACATAACATGTGGCAAAGTGACATTTGTTTCCACAAACCAGTAACGTAAGTGAGATCCAGATCAAAGCCATCTTTCATATAACGTCTTTTGTTTTCAGAGACCTGACCAAAAAAAAAGTAAGAGTTAATCTTCCACAAGAATGCAAACAATCACCAAGTGTTGCCTGTTACTAGGAAAATTCAACCATCTAGACTCTCGAGTTAAGCTTGAGTAGCAAAGCCTCATTTCACTACAGCATTATCCAAGAGCAACGTTTCTTGAATGAATTTCTAGGCAGAAGCTCTGTATAAAATTTTTACCCTGAAGTATCAAAGTTTATTCTAGTGAAAAGAACACTGCAGATTCTTTGCATACTGCAGCATGAATCTGTCATTGTTATTTGAGCGTTTGGAGACTGAGGGAAAGAAGAATAAAGTTAAGGGTACCATAACCAAGACTGCTTATTCCTGAGCAGCAGGACATACTTGAAACTTACAGTACCACTTGAATGTCCCTGATGAAAATAAGAGGCATTGACAGTGGATAGGGCTTCAACAGCTAGATTGTTTTCCCTCACATGGGGGAAGGTAGGAGTTTTAATGTGTCTGATGCTTCATTTTGGGTGCAAACAAAGCAGTCTATGTACTACACAAGCTAGGAATTGTCAGTTGAGACACATGGTGGTGTTGCAGTCACTTTGATATGCCAGCCTTCCAGGTCAAGTTGCTGCTTACTTGAGCAAAGCTGAGAATGACAAGGCTTTACTGAAGGTGGAGGCAAAGCTCCAGAGCCCTCTCAGGGACATTGAACAGATGTGCTGCTTGGGCAATACTATCAGTTGCAGACCAATAGGCCATGGTCAGCCTTGCTACTTACCACTGATGCTGCCTGGAGAAAGAGTTGGAAACAGCAGTAGCAGCCTAGATATGTTAAGAGGCCAACTTACCATTCTCCTGGTCACCACTTCAAGTTGCTTCTTCTGTGAAGCCAGACGAAATATTCTTATCAAGATGACAATTCTCAGAATTCGGAGGAAAATAACCATTCTAGATGACAGATTCACCACAGAAGAAAATGGACACAAATAAATTTACAGGCAAAGATTAAAGCTGTTTAAAAGCTGTTTCAGAGACAGTTTAAAACTTTTGTTTCATATGTTGAACTAGGACTTCTCAGGCTGATTTTGGAACAAATACAATATCATAGGTTTATTGTTAAGGGGTTTTTTTGAGCACATGATCTGAACAGTTAACAGAACTAGGAAATCCCCTGCTTGCTCAGACAGACTTCCACAGGCACCTCTGGCTAGAAAGCAACAAATTCCATTAACATTACCCATGTTATTGTCACCAAATTCTTGTTCCTTGAAGCTTATTCTCAGCTATACATTTAAGTGTACGTAGCCACACTAAAATGCATGTAGCCACCTGAAAGATGACTGAAAAGAAGCTAGACAGGCTAAGTACATCATGACTTGATTAAGAAACCTGAGAACAGATCAGTATATATCCTGTGTTAATCATTCAGCAACCTGGTTTGGTTTGAGGAACTTTGAACTACTGTTGAACTTTGAAGCAGGAAAGAAGCTTAGGTGAGGGGTTCTATCAAAACAACTGAACAGGAGCAGCTGCTTTCCCACATTCCTAGGGACAAGGGCGAACTAATATTCATTTCATTCCTTAAGGAGATAAGTGAGCATTTTAAGCAGCACACACACATCCTATGTTTTGATACACTTGCGTAAAAATGCTGGTGAATACCAACAGTAAGGGAGACAAAACTCCAGTTGAACACAATGTGCTCCCCACTGCTATGGAGCTTAAAGTCAGCAAGGTAAGGTTGTCCTGGATACCTGGAGGAAAGTTTCAGTTTTTCCTGAGCTTCTTCCAAATTCAGTATCATCCTCTTGTTTTCAAAACAGAATTTCCTTGGAGCTAGCAGCAAATGACATGAACCAAAACCGGGCTGAAAACTCCATAATCCCTCTCCCCATAACTCTGAGAAGCAACTCTTCAAGATAAAAGCCATTTGCATTCTGCCCTTAAGGAAGTCAACCAGTTAAGCGTTAGCTCCCAGACTGATATCCAGCTCTCATTTCTTGATGTCCTTTTATAAGTCAGACTTCAAGGAAACAGTTAACTCATCCTGACGCACACCCAGCTAGGCCAGATTCAAAACAGAAACCACACTCCTCCATCAGCGCATGTTACCTCTATGCACTGTCACTGAAATTTCACTTGTCATATATAAGCTCTCATCCACATAAAAGCTGCTCAAATTCTAATTATTCTGAGATGTATCAGAAGCTTTAAGACTACTGTTTGCTTCTTGAGGAAGGACTGAGGAAAGAAAGGTAATAAACCCCAGTAAGGCTACTGAGAATTAGTTGGATTTTGGGGACACTACCAGTGTGTTAGGTGGGCAGACCGCTTCATCTCCAGATTTGGGATTTGGTCAAATCTGAGGTATCATCTACTGTCAGGTAGTAATATTTTGGTCAGAACACAATTTTAGAGCCTTAACAAGAGAAGCCTTATAGAGGGTTTCAAAAATTGAATGGGTAAGACAGTAGGCCCCAGCTGAGTGTCTTCTGAGAGCAGCAGTGTGAAGTCCTCTTTATGCAAGAAAAAAACCTATTCTAGATTCCCATCAACTTCAGCAAGTCAGAATACGAAGAACTTGCACACACAAATCTACAGGCAGATGGGTCAGTGTAGGATCAGGACTACTACTAGCATAGTCTAGTAGAGATAATAGTGCAGATTACCCTGTCACACTGCTCTTTTCCCCTCCCTTTATCTGGGTGCTGCTATAAAATGAAAGCTGCTTTAGAAAAATGTGGCCATAGAAATGAGAAGTAATAACTAAAAACTCAGATGAATATTTAAGACAACCTAGGAGGAAACAAGCTTCTATTAGTAAGGCTGCAAGAGCTATTCCTTTGACAGTTTTACTTCTTGAAACCCAAGTTTAGCCAGCACTTTAAGAGAAAACCAGTACTTACAGATATTTATCCAACTCTGGATTCTTCAATAACTAAATTTTTTGTTTTCTTCTGGAATAATATTCCTCTCTTATGCCCATTAGTCAGCTGAATTTGGGGGAGTGGGGACGGTGTGATTTTTTTAAGTGGTTTTTTTTTGTTTTGTTTTGTTTTTTTAAGAGCTCGACTTTTCCCTGGCTGATGCAAGAAAGTTTCTAAGTCAAACCTAGTGCAGACAAACTCATCTTAAAGTTGTAGTTCTGCCTCCATCAGGAATGGATTAATCTCACAGGTTATCATCTGATCAAGATACAGAAATCAGAAGAAAATAGGACTTGAAGTAGCTTATGCACATAAACAGCATGTTTCCTCTCCCCAGAGCATGGCTGAAAAATCCAGCATATATTACCATGAGGCTTTGGGGAAAGCAAAGCGAAGGAAACAAGACAGTTTGGCAACTCTTTCTATTTCAAGATCCTTTAGACAGAGAGCCTCCCTCTATTGTCTGGTCCATTTGCTATGATAATCCAACTCTTCTTTCTGACCTTCTTCAGACCCTCCTCTCTATTAGGGCTACTGCACACCCTTCCCCAAAAGGGGCACGAGTCAGAGCATTTGATGGCTTCACCTTTAGTTACCCCAACTAGTATGTTCAGATCACCCCTGCCTTTGAGGCAGGGCCAGCCTACAGCATAACCACAGACCAAAGCTGTGTGTCTATCCTTCACTGGTTTGTACCATGACACACTATCACAGCCCCATTTGTGATCTCATATGCACATATCTGGCTTAGAGGTGCCCAAGAAAATTCTTAGACTATTATCAAAAAGAGAGCTCACCAGCTGCCATACCACTCTTACCTTGGTATCTCTTCTGCTGCATCAAAGTCTAAGAAGGCGTACGTCAAATTAATTAACAGAGTGCCCACCACTATACACGCATCCAAAATATTCAGTTTGGACCGGAAATAGTTCCTGAAGCTGAAACCAAGGAGAGTTTTAGACAGATGCCAATATAGGTAGCAAAGACTGAAATATATCTTCAAGAAGAAAACCATCTATACAGAGCTACTGCTGGAGACAAGCTCTCCTGCAGCTGTTCTTAACACTAAGCACTGAAGTCTCACTAAGAAAGCAATCTTACACCTGATTTACACACAAGTTATGGCAAAGCTGATGTAGTTTCCAAGTGCTTACTCATACTGAAAACACTTACAGGTTGTTCTATAGAAGGGTAGCCACCAACATACACAGCCAAGAAAAGACGTGGCTATTATCTACGACCAGAAAATTAGCCTACAGGACATCACGTTTATAGTTGCAGCTTGAAGTTTTGCTTCCTTCCTAGCTTGAAGACTTGCCACATGGACTTAATTTTTGCCCATGTCTTACCCTTCGACAAACACCCTCAGGAGAACATCGATGAGAAAGAAGAGTGCTATTGCCAGGGAAACACCTTCAGGAATCTCTGTATCCTTCTTTCTCTCACTGATAGCCAGATCCAGAATCACAACTATAATGTCCACAATGATAAGTACAATGCCAAATACTCTGCAAAGAGAAAAATACAAGTTTGAGAGGCAGGAATGAACACTTATCAATTGAACAGCACAAGCCCCAATTTCTAAGCTATTCCAGCAAGAGTGTGTTCTCTTACATAGATTGAAGCCTGCTTAATTAGAAGCTGAAGGTTTCCAATGGCATTTTTAAGTGATATGCACACAGATTATCATCTATGTGGAACCACACGTTTACCTCTGACACAGTTGTAGTTATTAATTTATAATTCCATAGCTACCTAGAAGCAGCGCAAACCTGAATGCTTTACGGAATACAAGTATCATTGCTGCTTTCATCTTACTCAGCTTCCCTTCCTCTCATGACTTCATGTAGTCTCTTAAAAATAATCTCTAATGGCTCGCCTTGTTCCAGCACCTAGACTACACACAACTGACCAACTGTTTGTTCAAAGGCTGCCAGCCAAGTATAAGCCATTAAAGAGGTTTTATCCAAGTCAATGACTTTTAAAGTCCTGACTTTCAGCTCTCCTCGGAGAATGTAGTCATATCTGTTTAAGTCTTATTTTTCAATTCTAGTACTCTTCTCAAGTTACCTTTTCTGGGGGCAACAAGGGATTCAGTACTTTTCAGACAAAGCAAGCTGGAGTTACTGAAGTTTAAGGAACTCTCCAACTTCTGACACCAGAAATGAGGACTATTTTTATCTTGCCCACATCATTACAAGCACAAGCTTTTACCTGAATCCAAACGACATCACAAATGGGGCAATTTTTCTCCTGGCTACACTGCAAGAGAAGAGAACTGACATCAAGACAAGTGACATTTTGCTACAGATATCAGCCACAAGAGCACTGTTATATTCTTTTGTTCACATTCCTTTGGTTTTAGTATTCTGCATAGAAGTGATTTCTCAAAGATGAGATTACTCAGTTGCATTCATGAAGTATATAGGTTAAGGGAGTACTTGAAAACAATGCTTTGATGATTTGCTAGAAAAAGTACTAATCAGCTTCCAGACTCTAGAAATACAGCAGTACGTACTCATCCATAACATTATTCCATGTCATAATTCCAGTGAGGCTTGAACCCTATCTTAGTAAGCTATAAGAAGTGGGTTTATATAACAGCTATTGGTCAAGAGGAAGATAATCATTTCTTAAAATATTTCGTTCGATATATTAGCTTATTGTATCAGACCATTTTTTTTCCCAGCCCTGGAAAGAGCTGCATTTGTTAACAGCTCCCATGCCTTTGGAATAGAGGAATATAAATCCTACTTCTACTTTAAAAAGGAAACATTAGTTTGCCTTTCAGATTGAAAATCCAAGTATCTTTTAAGAAAAAGTGTTTCTGAAGCCAAGTTCTTCCAGTTGTGGGAGTTATCTTCAGTCCTGGCAGGGTCACAGCTCGTGTTTACAATTACAGTAGATTTTGTTGCCTCTTTGGTATGCTTTAAGCCCTTGGTTTAAAAAAAAGATTTTATGTAACTCTCTTTCTGGTGGGAAGCCTCTTTAGATTACACCAAGAACTAAGGTAGAAGTTCCTGGTGTAGAACCTGCAAACTTCAAGTGCTGACAGTTTGAAAAACAGATTTCCAGTCTGTTAAGTAATCCCAAGATTACTTAACTACTGTAAGCATCATGTCTTTTCTTAGACACTTAGAAGAAAACACTTTTTTTCAAGCATATCACTAACAGCAGGACTTACATTAGTCCTAACATACTCACAAAAAGTACTAATAGATTTATTTTGCATTGTTACAAGAAGTTTTTGTTAGCTCAGTAATGCACATCGCACACTAGTGATCCTGTCCAAAACACTTGTTTCCTCTAGGACAACTTAAAGCATTGCATTTCACTTGGTGCACTTCAATAACCCAGTTTAAGACAAGGCTAGATACCTTTGAAGTGCTGAGGCAGCATCTTGCTGGGGTTACTGAATTAACCAATACTTTTCATAATTAGGTTCTTACTCTAAACTAAGGTACAAGGTCTAACCAGCAAACATTTGCATTCTTAAGCTGGAAGGAGATACGTGGGTTGTAGTACTCACTTTTCCTATAGAAGTCAAGGACGTAATACCATGTCTTGTCCTGAAGGCAGCTTAACACATAGAAGGTTTTCCTGGTATTTATCAGCGTCAAATATCTAAGGAAACATTGCACTAATGACACTAATGGTTTGCTGGTCTATGTCTTTGTCCAGTCAATCCTACAACTGTAGTAGGGACGTCCGGGCTTCCACAGTCTATGGACAAGTACCTCCACTAGGTACACTACAGACCAAAATATATACACACACCACTCCAATTTGGCCTGCCAACATCTTAAACCAGTTGAAGGAAACATGGCACATTTGATTACATAATTAGCGTAGAGCTTTCGTGAAATACATTTGTAAATTCTAACTTCTGAAATCTAGAAAAACATGTTGTCACATAGAACAGCTGAAATAACAGGCTTAGGCTTACTGTTCTTGAGCAGCAGGGCTTGCCACTGACTTGACTAAGTTTGCTGTAAGAGTAACGTGAGCTAAACACTATTAGGAAATAACTGCTTCAAGAACAGAGTTAACTACTAGCAAGTTCAGACGATTTAGTCTTGATGAGGGCCACGATGCTTATTGTTATGCCTAGATACTCATTCACCTCATTTTCTCACCAGCACTTGTTCTTCTGTGCTCTCACAAACTCATTCCTTTGGGAATACTTAATCAATGCAGTTTGGACTACCTGTTCTCCATAATATGATGGACTTGTGTTCTTGGGTTGGGCTTTTATCTCTAGAAGGATAAAGAGGCTTCCTCAACTTATTTGTCTTCACTATGTACTAGAAGAAATGTCAACATCAAGCATTTTACTAGGCTTATCTCTACTTCAACAAGCCACTTGCCTTCTTATTTTGGCTCATCAGATTCCACCTCTGGGGGTAAGCAAAGAAATTTAGTATATCATTAGCTTACTTGGAACAGTTGTCTGGTCCATTATCCTCATCACGACCATTATCAATCTTTACTGTGGCCTCTTCAGCTGTTGGAGAGCTGGCAAAGAAATAATATAAGTCACACACTGATAGAGATGTCAGCTCTATATATTGCTATGCTTTGTTGTTCCAAAAAAAAAAAATTAACTGTCAAATGAGCAGCAATCTGAGCCAGAGCACAGGCCCAGTACCAGGGGAAGAACGAGTTCCCCCATGTTGGCACAGCTGAACCCCTTGGCTTGTGCTGATCTATTTCCTATTAGCAGCCCTCTTCTCAAAAGTTTTCCCTTTCCCCCCCATCCCCACAAAAGAGACAGATGTGTTCAGCAGTAGGATAAAGGGCTTTGAAGCAGGGCATCCTCAAGTCCACTAAGGACTCAACAGTCCAGGCTCTAAAGTGCTGGAAATATACACATGCAAAATGGCTTCAGAGAGTCCAAGTGACATTAATGCTGTTATAGTGACCTTCTTGTCCAGAGAATTTATGTTTTCACCAGGAAAAGCCATAGTACAGAGATGTTTTTGTGCAGAGCAGGATACCAGACCGGAAATGGGAAGACCAGAGCAGCAGCTGAGCTAGTGCTAGAACAGCAGGTTTTTGGGGTAGTGGCTGCTTGCCATAACTTCCTTAAAAGGGTCTCTTTAGACCAAGTTTTTGTTCTTTTGAAGGTCACATGACAATTTCAGAGAAAAAGCGTAGCATCAAAATCCAGCAGTTTTTATTTCCGTCTTCTCCACAGAAATACAGTGATATAGCATAATAGCACAGCCACAGTGGTTGCTGAGGCTCTGCCTCTGGTTTCACTTCTTCGTGGACAGGAACAGCTACATACACATATTCAATGTTCATGTTTCCATGCCGTTCTGAGGTAGCCTAGCACGTTTGAAGCATTAATGTAATAATTGTGAGGATTCAAATATGCTTCATCCTCCACAACAGACCCATGCACCAGCACTGCTTCTGCAGTCTGGGCTAACCACCTTTTAAGCAAGAAGTTTAATGATGCTTCTCCTACATTTTCAGCAACCAGTACTGATGCTCCACCTCCTGCACTCAGTATCAGGCTCAATAGAAGAATTGTTCTGATGCAACAATCTTAGCATTCAAGCCTCATTTCCCAGCTCCAGTGTTTCCAGACACCACCGTCCTCATTTTGTTCCTAGACTTAAAGCAAAGCTCTAGTGATGGATAGGCATTCAGGTTTGCTTCCCAGCTATCCTTACAGAATATTCACTTGGGTGTTTACACTTACTGAACAGCAGAAATGCTCCACTTATTAAAGCCTGCTACTGCTGCAGCAATTTTGCTGCAGGTCACTTGCTTATACTTGCAGACACATGAAGTGCACCAAATGCCACCTTCTTATCCTCTACTATGATTAAAATATGCCACAAGAAGAATGAGAAACAGAATTGTTTTGAGCTAGGAAGACAATCTTTAACACAAAGATAAAACAGAAGCCAAGTTTAAATACACTGTTCCCATCAGGCTCCCACACAAAAATTCAGTTCTAGATAATGTTTTCCTCAGAAGGAGTTTGTTTTGCTGATCATTCTACATCTACTTGTTGTCCAAGGCAGAACAAGCTGTCAGCCACAAGTTACTACAATTAGTCTTTGACTACTGGGGTGGAAGAGAATAAAAGGAGGACATACTAGAAGAAATTGTTTCCTTCACACACACATTCCATACAGAGCATAAGCTTTTCTGACTGCTCATAGCTAAAGGCAACTTCAGACTTGAGGCTTTTAAAGCAAGCAGAGGAACAGCATCTTGCTCTACAAGAGACCTTGACATTCTGTTGTAAGTCTCTTGACAGTCTGGATGCTAAAAGAGATCACACTTTAATGCCATGGGCTTATCATACCAGGGGTGGAGACCCTGTACTCATGAATCACTTATTAACTACTTACTAGAAGTGAATCAAAACAGCATATTTCTCTCAAAGATATCCCTCCTCTCAGACAGCAGCACTGGTGGGAGAAGGGAGATAAAAAGACTGTATGCTATAAACTTCAGACACTCCATCATTATTCCCTTTGTTATATTTGAAGCACTAAGAACCTAAAGACAGGGGACCACACACCACATATTCAATCCCAAACCCCCACACTGGCACAGTTCATTTCACTCACCCAGATGATTCTCTCGGCTCGGTGCCTTGTTCATACCTCACAGCTGTCATTTTGCCTGTTGTTGCCCTGCTGGCCTGAAGAGAGGCACACCGAGTTAAAGTGAAGCAGTACAAGAAACAGCGAATAGCAGCATCCTATAGTAGCCTCACCCTCACGGTCCCAGCAGACATGCTTCTGCTTCATTTTCAACTATTTTCCCCCTATGGCTGACAAAGCTCAATCTTTTAACTATAACATTGGTGAGAGTCAGGGCACTCGGCACTCTGATGAAGGGTTTTTGACTACACCAAACATGCCACAGCGATAACAGCATCTTTACCTCACGATGAAGCATTTCGCCCTGCTTCAAGCTCTGAAACACAGAGGAGCCCCAGCTGGCACCTCTGAGGGAGCTGCAGGCGCGGGCTGAGCCGCAAGGAGCAGGTCCGGGAGCTGCCTCCCGGCACGCACCGGCCTCCCGGACGGCAGGCCCGCACTTGGTCCCGCTGCATGCCCGCTGGCGCAGACCCCCCCAGAGCCCTCCCCCTCGCCTCACCTCGGCGCGGCCGCCGGGCTCAAAGTCGAGCCTGGCCAGCCGCCCCCGGCGCCCCGCGGACTCAGCGGGAAGTTGGGTTAAACTTCCCGAGGGCTGTATCCCGGCCCTCCCTCCCGCCTCCGGGCCGCGCCGCGCCGCGCCGCCAGCCCCTCTCACCCACCGAGCCGAGGCGCGGAGCACGAACACGCGTCAGCGCCCCCGGGCCGCGGGTAAAAGTCCCGGCAGCGCCGCACGGCTGCACCTGGGCCGGGCCGGGCCGGGCCGGGCGGGTGGACCCGCCCGCTGCCACNNNNCGCCCGCACAGGCTGCGGCCGCGGGCGGGCAGCGGGGCTCCCCATTCCCCCACGGGGGGCGTTCGTGGACGACACCAAATTGGGTCGGAGTGTCGATCTGCTGGAGGGTGGGAAGGCCCTGCAGAGAGATCTGGACAGGCTGGAACGATGGTCCGATACCCAACAGCATGAGGTTCAACAAGGCCAAATTCCAGGTCCTGCACTTGGGTCACAACCACCCCAGGCTGCGCTACAGGCTGGGGGCAGAATGGCTGGAAAACTGCCCGGCAGGAAAGGACCTGGAGGGGCTGGTCGATAGAGGCTGTACATGAGCCACGAGGCCAATGGCATCCTGGCCTGTATCAGCAACTGTGTGGCCAACAGGATTAGGACAGTGACTTCAGCACTAATGAGGCCACACCTCCGGCAACGTGTCCAATTTTGGGCTCCTTAATTCAGGAAGGACATTGAGGTGCTGGCTGGAGTGTGTCCAGAGAAGGCAACAGAGCTGGTCAAGGGTTTGGAGCATAAGTCCTACAAGGAGCAGTTGAGTTGAACTGGGGTTATTTAGCCTGAAGAGGCGGAGGCTCAGGGGAGACATCACTCCCTAAAATTGCCTGAAAGGAGGGTGGAGCCAGGTGGGGATCGGCCTCTTCTCCTAAGTAAATAGTGACAGGACAAGAAGACATAGTCTGAAACTGGGAGGTTTAGGTTAGACATTAGGAAGAATTTCTTCACAGAAGGGGTAATTAGACATTGGAACAGACCGCCCAGGGTGGTGGTGGACTCACCATCCCTGGAGGTGTTTAAGGAAAGACTGGATGGTCTAACTGACCTGGGGGTGTTCAGCCCACAGGTTGGGCTCAGTGATTGCTGAGGTCTTTTCCAACCTAATTGATTCTGTAATTCTGTGTGGGGCCACACTATCCCCAGTCCACCAGACTCCAGCCAGCCCACCGTGCCACCTGCTTCCGAGTCCCAGCCTCACAGTTTTTGTAAACTTTTCTGCTGCTGTGGTTTGATGCCTCTCAGTGCCTTTCCCATGGCATGGCAGCTTTGAGGGGCTGCACTCGGGGCAGGGCCAGTGCAGCTCGGGCAGGGGCTGCAGGCCAGCCAGGCCCCCACAGCCTGTGGGAGCACTCGGCGTCATCCCGGGCAGAGCATCACAGTGGGCATTTGGGTTTTCACACGGCATCGAGCACTTAGGTTTTTGCAGAATCGAAGCCTCTAGAATGCGATGTGTTACCCTGTGTTCTGCAGAGGCTTCACGCCTGCCTCATTACTTACCAAATCCAAGTGACAGAGCAGTCCCTGAGCATCCCGCGGTACAACAGTGCCGCTGTAGCTGCTGAGGCCAGGGCTGCGCCGGAGAGGCTTTCTGCAAGACGGTCGGCACCAGAGGGAGCTCAAAGCGAGCTTTTAGCGGCTGCTCCCAGGGCTGCTGCGGCTTGGCGGGGGGAGATGCGGTAACTGATGGCAGGAGGCTGTCCGGATGCTCCATGCCCAAAAGAAATAAAATCCTTAAGGTGAATGCTGAGAATAGGGAACATTTCTGAACACCACACTAAACAGAAAGTTTTCCCTTCAAATTACGTATATATATAAATACGTAAATATCTAGTACAGACAGTGGTAGCAAGTAACAAAAACATAGAATCACAGAATATCCAGAGTTGGAAGGATCCACAAGGATCATTGAAGTCCGACTCCTGTCCCACTCTTGACACTTCAAGAATCCTGACAGTTTTGTCCACACATTTCTTGAGCTCTATCAGGCTTGGAGCTGTGACCACTTCCCTGGGGAGCCTGTTCCAGTGCCCAAACACCCTCTGGGGGAAGAACCATTTTCCAGTATCCAGCCTAGACCTCCTCAGACAGCTTCAGGCTATTCCCTCAGGTCCTGTCACAGGGCACCACAGGGAGGGGGAAGGACCACATCAGAGAGGAGTGTAGAAATACAAAAGTCCAGTTTCCCCTGTCCTGGGATCTGGAAGCACCAAAGTGTGAAGGCAGTTTAGGTATTGATGTGGACTTCTCACAGAACAACCCATAAAAACCAGCCAAAGGATGGGCTGGAGGTGGGAGGCTTCCAGTTTGGCACCCAAGCTGAATGCCAGGGCCAGCCAACTAAGGGTTGCAGGTGCACTTTGAAAGGAAAAACAGCTCTTCCCAGTTTTCGTCAAATAGATAGAGGCTGCATTGCCAGTGATACTGACTGTCGCTGACCGCTTCTTTCAATGTTGCTAATCTTACAGCATTGGTGATGCTGTAGAATATTTGCCAGCTCTCATGGGTCATCATAATTTTCCTGGTGGTTGATCTATTTTCTTGAAACCCTAACTTCTGGGCTCAGATGACTAAAATAAAAACAACACCTTTTTTATGAATAAAATTAAATTTCTAGCTCTCAGCTGGTGGAGAAAAGCATAGGAACAGGATCCAAGGTTCATAAAGCCAAAAGTAAAAGGGAAGCACTGAAAGTATTGTTTTTTAAATTCAAGACTTGTAAATACTTTTCATTATATTTTGTGGATTAAGTCATGATACTGATATTTAACAATCTTTCAGAATCCAGTTCTGATCCTCTGACAATTTTTCATCAGTGTAAAATAGCTGAATTGTCAAAAAAATGCAAAAAAGATTGAAATATTCAGTAAATAATCCAGTTACATACTGGCTAAAGAGCAGGATTAAGTATGTATTTCTCAGAGGGGTGATGACATACTTTGCATTCCAAAAATAACAGAGAAGGTGGTAAACAGAATCTCTTAACTTGACAGATTTTAAAATTGGTAGGTATTGCTCTTCTATATCTGATTCTTTTAAGACAGTAAAAAAAAAAAAATTACATCTTTATTGTCTTGAGATAGCAGAAATATGAAGATAAGTGGGTAAAAAATGAATTCTCTGCCAATATTAAGAAAAGGTAGATCAGATGATCTGATGTTCATAGTTTGTCGGTTTGGCTCTGCTCCCTGAGAAATGAGAGCAGATTAGACAGAGGGTTTTGACTACTAAAATATTAAAGAAGTTTAATAGTAGAAGCAATAATAATAATAATATTAATAATAATTGTGAATCAACAGGCGATTAGGGAAAATAATTGTGTCAAACATATTTCTAAAACAAGATTGCAAGTTTTACTGCTAAAATAGAAGTATTTTGTTGCTTCTGTAAGCAACTGACTGGCTAGAAAATAACTTTGATTAAAAAGGTTCAATCAATTTGGTTCACATTGATGTAAGTGCAGAGCACTAGTCTTAAAATAACTAAAAGAGAAACCATCCTTAAACAATTCTTTTCCTGAGAGGTTCTGCAGGGATTAGGTGTTGTCTTACACTGTTTAATGTTGTGTTCTTTTGTTTTAAATCATGGCCTGGATAAAATCCTGAGTTATGAAGTTTGCAGCTGACACAGAGGTTGTAACCACGGTTGGATAGAATAAGAACGACTGCCTGGCACTGAGTAAATTGTAACTAACACTGTCAGTCTCAGAACAAAAGATCTCAGGATGAGGTTTTTCAGCCCTTCGTACCTGAAGGACCATGCAATATCTGCTAAAAACATTCTAGGTCTACTTACAGTCCCTCTAACTCCCAGCAAGGCACCTGCCACCTGCATGGCCTCTGTGTGTGTGCACATGTCAAAAAGCTGGCAGGCATTTCTGGACTAACTTCTCAGGTGTGAATCACAATCATCCTGACTGCACTGAGTAACACCATGCAGGTCAGACTCGGAGCATCAGTGACTATGATGAAGTCAGGTAACACTAAAAAGTCCTGGAGGAACAGCAGGGATTAGCCACTGACAGGTGGTTGTGGCATGTAGCTCTGTGACAAAAGGAGTAAGATCCTTGGATCCACAAACAGGAAAGATTTTGAGTTGGAAATAGTGCCTGAGCTCTTTACATGGCTCTTAATGTGAGTGACTTAACCACAGTCAGACAGGTCTGGATTAGGAAAAAGGTCAAGGTGCCCCAGAAGAGGTATAAGCAGACTTACACCATCAACATTTAGGTCTAGAAAGGTATTTGTTGAGCAACTACCTAACCTTTGAGGCAATTAAATTGATTTGGCACCTCTGTTGGGCTGCAGAGATCCCTCCAGAACCTGCAGTTCTGCTCCTGTCCTGACCACATATCTCTGCTGCTTGTCCCTGCCTAGGGCAGATCAGGCTCCCAAACCTAGGCAGAGTATTGCAGTTCCCGGAGCCCCCTCAACATGCCCAGTGAGACCACCTCCACCACACGCTGTCATACACCACCCACAGCTCTTCTCACCTCTATGTACTTGTTCTACATTAAACTGCCCTGAATGAAATCTCTTCAGGAGCAGAACTTGTTCCTGCCCTTCCTCTCCATGCCAGCCAAGCGCCCTACTTGTGAGTGTGATGTGCTTGTGCCGTGTTCCTCAGCCCTGCCTAGGAAAAGCTCCAAGCAGCCCCTCGCTCCATGACCCTGCTGGGTTTCCTGCACACACACCTGCAGCCGAAGCAGATAATGGAGGTTTGGATTCCCAGCCAGGAGCAAGCACACAGCTTCTGTGTTTGGACCTAGCCTTTAGCAGGGGAAAAGGCTTTGGCAGCAGAGGGCTCTTCCCCTTCTCAGATTAAGGCATCATGAGATTAAAATGCTGCAGGGTGAGACTTGCAAAATTCAGACTCAGGGCAAAAAAAACCAAAAAAACAATGCAAGTAATTAAAAAGTGGAAGAACATGCTAAGGTTTGTGGCTGGTTCTTCTGCACTAAATATTTTACAGAAAAATATCTTTTTCTCGAAGGGATGTTCCAGTTCAAATGGCAGTGAATTAGGTCAGGGAAGTTCTCTGACCTGAGGTAGGTAGAAGATTGTGGAATCCACATACTCCCTCTGGTCTTGTGATCAATTCCCTTTGGTACAGCTATTCTTGACCTGAGATTGCTGGGACCTGTGCTTGCCCTCAGGAACTCACAAACTAATTACATTTGTTGTGTCAACCCATTAGATATGCATAGGCTGCATGCAGACTCATTAGTTAAACTGAATTATGTATTTGCTCTTTGAACGTTATCAAAATATTTAGATCTAGCATGTTTCATGGTCTGCCACCATTGCTTCTTCTTTGTACACAGATTTCTGTGGTTACTCCTTGCTTACCAACCACAGACTTTTCATGCACAAATGCTGGTTTCGGTTATTTCGTAGGTTGAAACCATGGTGGCTGATGTCATCCTGGTCTTTTAAATTTATCTTACTTTTGATGAAACCTTTTATTGTTAGATTAAAAAACAATAAATATTTGTTTCTGATCTTATACATTAACTTTGTTTCAAAAAACCTGGCAGCCCAGATTCCTGCAGAAGATGTATACTAGCTCAGACATCAAGGGCCTGCAGGCCCCCTGGTAGGTGCCTCCACACCTGCAGTGCTTGCAAAGGAGCCTGGTCTGCAATCTCTCCCAGTGAGCAGGGTGTTTGTGAAAAGTGGGATGTGATAGGAAAGTATAAAAATAATGCAAATCCATAGAGCACCTGGATTCACTGCATATAATATGTTTTGCTTTGAGCTCCAGACTACCCTGTATTTTCCTAGAGCACAGGTAGGCAGTCAGACTCTTGCTGTGAAATCCTTAGGTCTCTCTACCTTCTTTGGAGTCTGAAGCACTCTGGCTCATTTCTTGCCTTTCCCCTTTAAGAACAAGCAATCAACAAGAACCTGGTCTTGGAAGAGTTTTGAGATGCCACTACTGTCTTCCAGCTGCAGTGATGTTCCTTCGTGCCCTGAGGGTGTAATATCCATTGGGTGTCATGTTCATGTCTCCAGTCCAAGCCATTTTTTCCCCATGACTGTAGGAATATCAAGAGCTACCCCAGAGCCATGCTCTTCAGTCACATTTATTCACCAGTTTGCATGTGCTGGCTGTGCATTTAATGTGTGAATAAGAGTTTTTTGTGACTACTATTCAGCACTTAATACTTTTGCTGAAAGGAAGGTGAAGGACAGCCAGGTAGAAAGGTTTTAATTTAATGGTACTGTTAATTTTGCTGACAAGATCACTGAGTGTCTTAAGAAAATGGAATCTTATCTCCTTCCAAGTAACTAAACAGAAATTTGCACTCCGGAATATTTGTGAAGCATATGTATTCCAGAGGAAAAAAAAAAAAAAAAGAAAAAAGCATTTATCATCACATTGCCTAGGGATTTCAACATCTGTGAGGAAACACTGGTAATCACACAGTGTCCACATTCTTTATGATGACTTGGTTATTTTAGCTCCGAGCCAGTGGAGCAGTCCGTGAAGACACTCTCCTGCTAGACGCACCTCATGTGAACTCAATCTCATGGCAACCCCTCTCTTGTGCTTCAGATATTCCTAAAGCTTCCTCTAGCCTGGGAAAATAAGTTAATCATGAAACGGGTATGCAAGAATCACGTTCCAGCTGAGTGGGATTTTCACGTGCAGACATTGCTGAGGCGAACATTGGTGGAGTCCTAGAGGCAGCGTGAGAGTGCTCCAGATGTCTTGGCTCTGAGAGATGTTTGGCAGCCACTGAACAATGGTCGGAGATTGAGTCCTGTTCCTGCAAAGCTGCAGTCACAAAGCACACGTGAGTTTCACTGGCACTGCAGTTTCACTGCTCCCTTCTGCCCTGGGACCAGCAGAACTTAACGCTATGAGGCCTGATGCTCCCTAATCATAAGGCCCTGCAGACAGCTGCAGGCACTGATGATGCTACCCACACGATGACTCCAACGCTGACACCACAGCCTCAGCCGTGTCGCTGATCCCACTGGGATCGGGAGATGCTCACAGGCCAATGAGATTTTTGGCCATCTAGACAAGAGCATAAATTGTTGCACAGCATCTTGAGCGCTGTCTGGATGGGTCCAGCCGAGAAAGGGTTGCTGCTGCCGGTGAAAGCCCCTGGGGTTGATGTGCAGCCTCCCTGTGCTCCAGTGCATGGTACCTGAGCACCCTGCTGCCAGCTGCAGTTCCTGGCCAAAAGGGCAGAAGAAAGGGCCAAGTACCTGATAGGGAGAAGAGGAAACATTTCACTCACTTAATTTCATAGCTGTCAAAACCAGCCTAAAACTGGGGCTAGAAAACAAATGAGAAGAGAAGCACTGCTTATATAATCCTTTGACAGTGAAATGAGTCCAGCTTCTTGCGGGAGAAGAGGAATGCAGTTTTTAAGAAATAAACAGCATTGCTGTAGTTGGTAGCAGCTGGATAGTCCTGCTTTCCTGAAGAGTAGCACAGACACTTACCATGGGTTTATGTGCCTTGTGTTTTGTGCCCACGGTTTCTCCTGTGAACAAAGCTCTGTAAAATGGAACATTCCTGCTGTTTTCTTTAAAATAATCTATAATTCTTTGGCTATAATGCAAAGGGAGGCACCCATCTGTTTGGTTTTGTGGTTTTTTTCTCTTTTCTAGAAGTGTCCTTGTTTGTGTTAACTAGCAAATCTAATCATCCCGCTCACAGGAGAGTTACACAACCCTCCTGAGATTTCAGTCTAATAGCAAATCTTGCTTAATACCCCTGCATTTGCTTCTTGCTTCAGATTTGCAGCTTCTTTGGCGTTACAGCTGTGCTCTTAGATTAAACAGCAAAAGGAATGCTGAATGGAAAAGCTGTGTTATTTCCACCTTACAGGACTTACTGAAATGAGCCTGGCTGTGTTAAAACATGAGCCAAAACTCCCACAGGGACCATTAGTCTGAGTAATTCACATAAACACTCAAAGAAGTCAGCCTTGGTTGAGCTTCCTAGTCAAGGTAGGTAATAGTACACAAGCAGCAGAGCCCCTCTCTTGTCTTCTTTAGAGAGCAGTTTTGATAGAAACCTCCTGTTGTTTATTCTCACTGGGAAGCAGCAACATGAGTACTAGGTTACAACAGAAAACTTGGGGTTTGGGTAACTCTTTCGCACAAGGAATTGCGGGTACCTTTTCTGTGAAACTGCCTAGTGCTGTGAAACATTCTTCATCTGTGCCCTTGATATGGGTCATCTGGAGAGGAAAATCTCATTAACCTCTTGAAATGCAGCCAGGTTTATGATCACTTTCTTTTGCAGTTGACTTTTAAGGGAGATAATCTTTCCTGGAGGAGGTCTGAAGAAAGGCAAGTTACAGGTAAGTGCATTTCATGTGTCTTGGTAAAGGTGTAGATGCAGTTTCTTTCTTTCCCTCTGCTCTGCACTGCCTGGTTTCCAGGAGCTGTCACTCAATCCCACCCTTACTGTTAGCTTTTTGCTTGTCACCCATGGGCACCGTGTGGGGTCTGACTCTGACCTCAGCACTGGTGCTGCAGCCACTGACAGGACTGTGGAGTGGTGTGAACAGCACCAATGGTCCTGGGCTTGCTGGGTTCCCCTGCTGCAATACTGAACTCTGTGAGATGAAAATTGCCACAGACTGGGACACCTACCTGCACGTCATTTTTTATGGGCAACTCCCATGGAGATCTTCTTCCCTCAGCTTTCTTTGGGCCCTGCCTGCCCATCTTGTCAGAGGGCTCCTCTGTTGCAGCGGCTTTGGTGGTTTGGAAGCAGCTCTAACATCAGCCGCTGTGGGGATGCTGATAGAGCTATAGCTGAAACAAAACACATCACTCAGAGCTGGGGGGGCCAAGTTTCTGCAGTGCTTCCAGATGTGAAGCGGGGGAGTTGGATTTAGCCTCTTTTCAGATTTTTTCTTTCTGATTTTTTTTTTTTAAAGCACCATGCAAGCACGCTGTGAACAATTTGTACTGTTCACTCATGTTCAGCTGCATGCTCACAGTGGCGGTCACTTAGCATATCTTCTAGCTAAGACTCTGCAATCAAAGCCACATCTGTGTGTTGGAGCAGATTGGCAGTAGATATCTTTTCCACTGAAATCCAAGGAAAAGCTATCCCATGTCGACTCTGTCACACGTGTGACTTGGCCTCCAAGGTAATCCCATCCTTACAGACCACTCCAAGGACTGAGGAGGGGCAATGTCTACAGTCTCTTAACCAGGAGGCAAATTCCTCTTAATTCCACTTTGGGAAGTTTGAACTGAATAAACACTGTGTGATTTTGATGAAAAGTCCTCAAGGAGATACAATTGCTGAGCAACCTCCTATCTGTGTGGACACTTGTGAGGAGATACAGAGGCTGCTGGAAAGACACACAGAGTATTTATTTCTGCAGGGAATCAGGAGCAGACCTAAGCCTTTATCCCTGTCAGCATACTGCACTGGGGCTTTAGCTTCTCCTTAATGTACATCTTCCCCTGATTTTGTCCTGCCTGTAGTTTCAAGCAACCTCCTTAACAAATCCTGCAGCATTTCCTGGGGAATTAAACATAACTGAGAGGGGAGACTAAATTGTGAGGGGAAATAAAAAAGCCATTACAGCCTGTCAATGCCTCTTTTCAGGTGATAAGAAATGAGTGTGATGATGCACTGGTTGCTGCTGCTCCTCTTCCTGGTCAGCTTTGGCTCACCTGCACCCAGGTTTTCGGTGCGTATCTTTTAGCCGTGTCTGTACACTCTCTCAGTGTTCATCATTCCCAGTCATGCAGACATGGATACTCCTCCACAAGAGGGATGGAGACCTGCAAGAGCAGAGCAAAAAGGCATCTGCCTGCAGCTAAAGGAATGTTCTCCTGATAATACAGGATTTTTATAGCATTAAGGGCTGTGCAGCCATCTGGGGGACTGAACTGACATTATTAAGAATCAAAAATAACAACAAAAACAACAACAAAAATCTCTTTTTAAAAAAAGTTATTTTTATAGCCAAAATATCAGCTCTTTTTCAGTTTTGCAGAAAGATAATTCTAGAGCTTTGCTGGTTTGGCCTGTCTGCAGTGCAAGAGCCAAGTTTTCCCTCTCTTATCAATCCAAGTACTTTCATAGTTTGCAAACCTTCCCCTTGAGCTCATCAAGTGTGGGTCAAGACAAATTATTTTTGTCCAAAGTAAATTTTTGTGCATCTGATCGTCTTCTGGCATGCTCTGATCAATGCCAAGGTTGTTGCACAAACCCCTTTCCCACTGGATTCAACTCAAGAGCTCATGCTGTGCAAGATTTGTGTGTTTTAGGAAGAGATCACCATCAAATCATGTTGATCCACATAGGCAGTGAGACATGCTAGGGTCAGGAGGAGACACATACTCCTCCTC
Source organism: Cnemophilus loriae (assembly GCA_013397755.1). Lineage (NCBI taxonomy): Eukaryota > Metazoa > Chordata > Aves > Passeriformes > Corvidae > Cnemophilus > Cnemophilus loriae. The sequence goes on from VZTF01007525.1 coordinate 702,709, forward strand.
TCTCTGTGTCTCTCCTTACCACTGACTGAAGTGTGTGGGGTTTTGCTTTATTTTCTCCATAGGACAAAGACATCTGCCTGCTAGACAACAATAACTTAAGACAAAGGTTAAAACATCTTCAAGACTTGCTTTACTTATATGAACTGCAGCTGAAGGACATCCTGGAGAACACTTACCACAGAACGAAAAGTGGACTGTTCTCAGGCAACAGGAGCGTGCAGCATGAGATGCTTTTACCCACAACCAGTGGAAATTTGATAGTGTATGACCAAGGTACAGTTTGCAGTAGTGTGCCACAATGTTTATTTCTCCTTGCAGTGTCCCATGTGTCATATTTTATTTCTGCTAAAAGTTTTAAATTTTTTAAAGTGGATTGTGTTTTAAAATACAGATACATGGGAAGGAGAAGGGCTGACTGGTGGTCCTTATACCATAAGATATCCCTTGGGGCTAGAGTCACTTGTCCCAGCTCTAGGCAACTACTACCCAGGGACAAGATGGACACCTTCACCTGGGCTTCTTACCTGGGACTCTGCTGCAGAGAGGAACACTCACCTCTCATGTTTTCCATCAGATTTACTTTAGGCACCTGCTTTAGGAAGAGATAGGTCCTGTTACTGAAGAGCCCATATTCCCTGAGTGACTTAGGGGAGCCCAGAGTGCCTGGCTCAGCCACAGGCACTGAGATCTGTTTGGATGAGCCAAGCCTCCCTGTTCCTCAGTTCCCCCATTACTTCTGTGGCACAGGATCAGGCATGCATACTTTGTTCCTTTGTGTTACTTTGACAACATGGTCATAAATGACATCATTTCCTGTGGCCAAGATGTTAGCCTTTGGGCATTACATTGAAAGTGTGAAGCACTGAGATCCTGAAAGGCTCTCTCCTGATACAGCCCTCGTAGAGCTGGACACAGGAGCTTAGCCTATTATTTTAGAAATATTGTTCCCTGATCCTATCTCAAGTACAGCTGAGGTTACCTTACCTTCCACATGGAAATTAGCTTCCCTGCAAATGATGTTGCTATCAGAGATAGTTTCAGTCCCAGGCTTTCATGATATAGCCCCAGGCTAAGATGCAGCCGTCCTGCATCTCACCAAGGATTTGGGCATTATTCCTTCAGAGGGCACGGCTGTAAAGGCTCTCGAGCCTTAAAGCTCTTTGTCAGGCAAGTAGTTTGCAAACCAGTGTAGCTACTACCTTGCTGCACCATTTCCTTTGACTTTACAGGGCTTGCAGAGCTATGCACAGGCTGGCCAAATGTCCTTGTCCCATCTAGCCTCTCAGTGACGTCTTGTCTTGGTGGCACATAGCCCTTGGCTTTTCCCCCACCCCGTTTAACAAACTGATACCATTCTACACAGATTGCTCTGCGGTGTATAACCGGAAGAGCACCACGAGTGGCTACTACCGGATCAGGCCCAGAGCAGACCGAGAGCCTTTCCTGGTGTTCTGTGACATGTCTGATGGTGGGGGCTGGACTGTCATTCAGCGGCGGAGTAACGGCAAGGAGAATTTCAACAGGTGCGTGCATCGTGGTTGCATCAACAGGGTTCGCAGTCAGGCCACCAGCTCCCACCCCTGTCCTGCTGCCAGGCAAAACCCCACCCTTGAGAAGCAGGATATGCGAGACTATATATTAGTGATGATAATTTAGGATTAGGACAATCTCATGGTACCTATTGGCAGCAGGAGACCATTTTCAAAATGGGTCTATAACTTCTTTTCCATGGTTTCTCTGCATTTGAATGCATATTTTATCATTATTGAAGACTGTCAAAGGCTCCAAATTGGCAGGTATCTGCTACCAGTGCACAGACTGAGACCTGTTGAACAGATCTGTTCTCATATCAGGAATTATGGTCAGCATGTTGCAACATTTATTATTGTATTCAGATAATTTAAAAAGATGCCAAACCAGATTGTCCTTTCCCTATGCAAATTCCTAGAGAGGTGACTTTCACCCTGAAATTTACAGGAGGAGAGATGCTCTGGTAGCACAGTTGAGAAGAAATGTCCTCATGAAGGTTAATTCACTAGCACAGCACACACAGTTTCAGGGCACATCTAATGCCTCTTGAAGTCTATGCAGCGCATTGCAAAGCTACCTCAACTGGCTCTAAGCCAGCTTGCCCAGAGAGTGGAAGCTATCTAGCCATGGTAGTTCAGGTGAAAGAAAAACATCCTGAAGAGGAGCATTGACTAGTACGTAGGTCAGGCAGAATGAATATCCATAATAACAACATGAGAGGGAATGAACACAGCATTACTAAAACTGGAAATGATGACACACAGGAAGTATAAGTGGATATTAAAGGTAATACGTCGATCATGTGAATTCTGACTTGCTGAAGAACAATATCAGGTGTTTTGCTGAAGACCAGTGTGACAGCTGCTGCTTTCCCTTTCCATTTAACTGGCGACCTCAGTCTGTGAGCATTGCATCTGGCAGTTTGAACATTTGATCCCAACATATGTGTGTGCACAGGTTTAGCAGGGGAAAAAGTAAGCTATGAGTTGCATTTACTTCTAAGATAGAGTGACAAATCTCAGCTCAGCTTGTGATGAGTTGGGTACTTTTAGAAAACAGTATCTAGAGATACAGGTGGAGTTTTACTTGTTGCCATCCTCAAGCATCACAAATTGTCTAATCCCCTCTCACGATGAAATTGATACTTACGTCTCTCTGCAGGAAATGGGATGATTACAAACTGGGATTTGGGAAATTCCAGGGCAAGAATGATGAATACTGGCTGGGCAATGACCACATCCATGACCTGCTCTCTAGAGGTCCAAGTATTTTTTCTCCATAGATTTCTTTCTAATTTACATTAGATAGTTCATCTAACATAACACAACTTTATTTTTAGGAGAGAACTCATTAAAGATTGACCTGATGGACTGGAGTGGGGAAAGACGTTATGCAATCTACGAAAATTTCCAGCTTGCAAATGAGCAGGTAGGATGGAGAGAGCAGTGATTTGCTTGCTTTGGTCTGTGAGGATGGGAAAGCTGCATACGCAGCATCAGACCAGTATCAGAGTTGTATCTACAGCTCTGCAAAACTTACCTGTCCTAGTTACCTGGGCTTCCTCGTTTGTCTGACTGACAAACAGCCCTGGGATCAGGGACATAAACCTAGGACTTTTTCCTTACAACTGAGTGCCCAGATCAGTAGGTGACAGGACTGTGTATGTATGCCCTCTTGCTAACTCTGCTGCTGAACAGAGGGCAGTTCTCTGACACAGAGCACAGGGATTCCCACATGTATTTGCCTCTGGCCTCATGATTAAAAGAGTCTTTTGAGTGAGAAGACCCTTAGGGTTTGAACCTCTGCAACTAAATGGAACCCTGCTCTCCTGCTTCCTGAGAGAGTGTTTCAGACTGTCACATAAAAGGCAAATGCCAGAACAAATCCTCTTGAATTTGTTTTAAAATAAAACAGTGAACTCTAATCAAAGCTTTAAAAGAGCAGTTGTAAGCTCCGATCTTGAGGAGAGGTATCTGTAGCACTACACCTACTGCTACAGACACAGAAAGCCCAGAAATAGACACATGCTGTATTTTCACGTTGTGGTTTCTAGCTGTAGACAGTGTCCAGCTCCATACAGGTGCTGTTCTTTGCAGACTTGCCTTCCTGAACACCACATGTAAGTAGCCTGAATAACCAAGGATACTGCATGGAACAGTCCTAGTTCCAGCTCCATCACCGCTCCAGAAATGTGCACATTACGCTCAGTTTGCAATTAGAGGTTTCTTATGAAAAGTTTGAACAGCTTCATTTTAACACCTTACTGCCATTTTTCATAAAGAAAGGAGGACAATGATGACAAGAGAAAGCCCACAACACAATAGTGATCATCCATTCAATATCAAATATCTCTTAGACCTGTCAGCTGTGCTCAATAGAACTATTACTCTAAGTATTCCTACCAGCACCAGACCATAGAAATCAGATGGCTTCTAGTCCTTGGAAAAGAAAAATGCCTAAGCGTTTATTCTAGCTGAACAACTGATCTGTTTATGAAGGCAACTGCTTGGCACAGTTTTCTGTTAAGTTGTTCTTGATCAGCTAGAAAGAGCTTTCCATCTTGCTGCAAAGTGTATTAAATTGTTGTTGAATGACAATAAACCTGAAGCCCTTTGTAGCAGCAGCAGTAATTACCAACCCCTTCTGGAAGTTTAAATCCTGCATTGATCTATACTAGGATCATTAAAGCATGGAGACAAAAGTCACCCTTGAGTTCAACAGTCATGCCTTTGACAATGGATAAAATGTCCAGAGCTAATTTGACCTCAAAAAGGGAGGAAAGGCAGAAAAAATGGATATCAAAGAAATGTTTCACGTATTCTTGCAGGACAATTACAGGTTATGGTTTGGCACCTACTCTGGTAATGCTGGCGACGCTCTGTCTGGTGGGAGCAATTTTGAAGATCAGTGGTCAGCCTCTCACAGAGGGATGCAGTTCACCACATCTGATAAGGATCACGATCGATTCCTGGCAGGCAACTGTGCATCAGAGAACAAGGGTGGCTGGTGGTTCAACAGGTATGGAAAACAGCTGATTCCTCTCGGATGTGTAGGGTGTGGGTGGCTGAACAGCTGAGAGGACCTGCCTGCCTTACAGCAGCTAGAGGTTACTGTGTGCACTTGCGACCTTGCACAGCCAAACCTAAGATGTTCACACCTACAGATCCTCAAAGGAAAACAATTTACTTCTTTTATTATAGCAAAGCAGGTAAGTTAAATTCATTTTAAGAAAATGGGTCAGAACAAATGCACAGGGGACAATGACCTGGAAAGAAAAGAGCCCAGTTAAAATTCCTGAAAGTGCTTTGTGTTATACTCTAGCGAAGAAAACAACTGCAGCCATGGTAAGGTGAAGTGTGTACAAAGGACATCTCCCTAGTGTGGAGCACATCTAAGAGCAGAGCTACCCCATAACAGTTATGATGGTACATTTGCTGTTTGGGCATATGCCACACATCAATGGATAGGGACTCATGTTTAACAGCCCCACACCTAGGGATATACCATTCTCAGATTTTCTCTGCTTTAGTGCAGGATGAGCCTCAGACCAGATTCTCATCACATACCCACTGAAATCAGTGGAGCTAAAAAATGTACATCAATAGTAGGATTTACCTCGATGAAAAGACATTTTTAGGTGTCAATATGGAGCTGCCTGCACTTGAGCTAGAGCTTACCAAATTGCACTACACCCCTTTGTTCAGGCCATGCAGTTATAACGTCCGTAGTTAATATACCTGAAGGAGTCAACACGCTGAATTACCTGACCAGTGCAGCTGTCTGCTTTAGGATGACCCACATATTCCTCTGTGTTCCACTAAAAGCATTAACCATTTAGTCCATCCCATCCTGGTATTTCTAAATATATGTTGTGTGAGAACGGTATTTCACTGCAATGATACAATATCTTCCCACGCTGAACATAATTCTCTTTTTCTCTTTCCTACGTTGTTCCAAGGTGCCATGCTGTAAACCTCAATGGGCGATACTACAAAAGAGGGAGGTACAATGGATCCCATGACGATGGCTTGGTTTGGTCTACATGGCACGGGATGTGGTACTCACTGAAATATTCAGCCATGAAAATCAGGGCTCCGTTCTTTATTGACAGCGAGAGTGGAGATGGTGAGAACAGTCAGGGCAGCTGAAACCTGCTGCTTCGGAAAGAGAAAAAGCACGGGCTGAAAAGAATGGTGTAAGTTGATAGCCAGTGCTCTGCTGCTGCCCATCGCCAAACCTGCACTTGATAGCTGGAGTTGCACCTGCTTCTGCTACCTGAAGCTAACAACACAAGTTGTTTCAGCACAGCCAGACAACAATTTAATAAAAAACATATAGATCTCAGTCATGGGATAACCAGAGATTTCTTTTTCAGCAGTTTTCAAGACTTTGTTGGAAAATGTTTATTGAAAGTTCTCTGGACTTTGAAGGATCAAGCATGTCCTTGAATCAGTCTATACTTTTCAAGGTCTAAACCTTTCTCATCTTGATTTTAATCATCAGTGTTTCAGTTATGAGAACATCAGGATAGAAAGAACAAGGGGTGGGGAATTGGACTTCTTTTGGTGTGCCTTTGTTAGTGCTTTGTTCTGCATCAGGAGAATGTTTTCAAGCAACTTTCCCTACGGTTCCAATGGTTCCAATTGCCACACTTCAGTTGCAGAGTGCTCCTGGAGTGTATGAAACCAAACCTGTGAATGGACATGCTCCAACAGCTAATGTGCATCCAGACTAAGGCTGCTTCAAAGTAAACACCCACAATATGGACAGTGTGGGTTCCATTCCAACAGCTTCCCACTGCAGACCCAGTGCTAGAGTACACCACAAGACATTAAAGCAGACAAAGACAATCCTGCCAACCAGATTTAAGCCCCAGATTAAAATTTGGCAGATTTTACTAAAATTAAGGTGAGCACAGATATTCTTAGGAGTTCCTAAAATGCAGTCACAATTCATTTGTACATTCTCCTGTAATTTACCAGATGACGTTGCGTTAGTGAAGGAGAATCAGAAAGTGGTTGAACCACAAGGCACACTGCTTTCATTGTCTCACTGGGGTGAAATGAAAGAGCAACACAAATGACTGAAAGAAATGGAATACTGAAAATTTATTTTCCACAACCAGTTAAACATGAACAGCGGTATCAGCTTGATGCAAATCATTTAACTACCATGCTGTAGAATAAATCTGTTTCCTTTTTTTCTGATTTATAATAATTTTTTAACTGGCATTTCTTTTCCATTTACTTGCTTTTATATCCATACATATTGTAATTTGTATACATATCAATAAAGAGTGAAATAAAAACATCTCAGTAGGACTTAATACTTTTTATCTGGTTCTCAACAATAGGAATGTGAACAGAAATCTGGATCAAAATCTTGGAAAGCTCATACTACAAGAAATGTATTCTTTCAGTGTTGGCTCTGGTGCTTTTTTACCTGTTGTCCTGGGTAATTGAGAGGTTCTGCAAGGTAAGTTTAATTTTCATGGCTCAAGCTGTCCTGGAGACAATGCAGAGGCATGTGGTGAAGGTTCAGTGTAAAATTTGGTTTGGTTCCTCTGCTTTGTCAAGACATAAACCCTTGTTCTCACTGCTTCCTAGACATCCCAGTGACTGCAAACACGAACATCCCAGTGTAATGGGCAGCACATCAGGGAGCTGTGCTCCTAAAGCCTGTGCCCTTGGCCAGACTGCCCCCTGCCTTCTTCCCAAGCGTATCCGTGTGGAATGAAATTTGCACCTACATGTCTGAAATGAGGTTGCCCTTGTGAAGAAAGGGCTGCAAAAAGGCAGCACTTATTATTTCCCTTCTGATCACTTCTTCTGTATTTTGATACGGTAAAATCTTAGTGCGAGGTTGTAACTGCATGTTGGGACATAAGGAATGACTTTGCACACATTTATAACCATGTGGCCACTGATGCAGCACTGAGGGCAAAAACGATGATTTTTGTCTAGGTGGAAGACACAGAGAAATGTGAGTGAAATAAGTTCATGCCTTCTGGCAGGTGATGCTCAATCCCATTCTTCAGTAGAGAGCTAAGGAAGTAGGGTAAAGACTGCGGAAACTACAGCACTTAGGGGACAGCATTTGTGGTCTGGCAGTTCATCAAGCAGCTGGTAACCCATCTGATAATGGAGTATCAAGCAGGAAATGAAGTCAGTAGGGCTTAGTCAGACAACCAGCATCCAGGCCAGTTCCCCAGTGAGCGAGCAACGAGCGATGTAAAGTCCAGACTTTGGAGCCTGTTTCCCTGTGTGTCAGTATGGAGGGGCAGGCATTGTAGCTGGACTGCCTTCAGCTAGCATCAATGTTACAGTGCTTTTTCTTGTCTGAGAGAGAAAGAGGCACCAAGGTATGACAAGCTGGGAAGGAAGGGGTCTGCTTGCTGTCTTTGATGTAAAATGTACCTAAATACATCTAATGCATAAGACAGCCCAGCACTGGGACAACGTTGCAGGAAGCAGCATCTGATTTAGAGCAATGTTGCCCCTTCTCTGCCCTCCTGTGGCAAAGGAAACCCCCTCTGAGATGCAAGGGTCACAGGGCTTTGTGCAGGAGTCTGCAACTCCCACAGCAAACCCCAGGAAGCCTTTCGGAACCACCTTTATCTTAATAAACAGGGTAGAATGCCACTAGCTGAGTACTTACTGGATCTGAGGGCTACCGCCAAGCTCAAATCACTCCCGCTGAAGGTTAGGGGAATGCTTGCTGAATGTTGCTGCACTGCACATTTGATCCCCTGTTTCTCCAGGGTCTCCCACGCTGAGAGGCTCAACAAAGCTTAAACAGATACTGTAGCCCTGCAGCTGCAATGATGATGGATCGCTGCTGCAGGGTGAAGGTACTTCACACCACAAACCTTGCCTTAGTATAGGCAGGGTAAGTAACCTGAGCAGCAATTGCTTCAGAGGTCTGATTTCCAGCTCATTTGAGTCAATTTAAAGACTCATTACATTTGATTGCCTTTGGATAACTCTTCAAGCGTGAACATGTTCTTAAATGCTTTAAACGGCTTTTCAAGCTGACAGTTTATGGGAATGCATCGCTGGTACCAATGCCACACTGGGCCAAGGGCTGAACATCGGCATCTTGGCATGGCTCCCGGGAAAGAGGGAGCTCACATCACCCTGTGAGTCGGATCCTTTGCTCCAGCAGCAGCTGCAAAACATTACCCATCAAAAAGGCCATTCAAACAGCCAGATTTGACTCTGGTGGCCAAATGCTGAGGCTTGCTCCTCCTACGCTGTCCCAGCAGGTAACACCGTGTGCCTGTCAAGCTACCTGTGCCAGCTTTGGACACTGCAGTGGGGTGCCATCAGACACTGGCAGCAAACACACAGCAATGCTGCTCTTCCTTTAAAATTGCTGTTAGTTTGTAGAGGTGGGGGAAAAGACATGTGGGATTGGGAAATCTCTGCTCAGAAAGCAAGTTTTGAGAAAGACAGCAGCCTACTTCCTGAGAATGGAGCACACGCTAATTTTGCCTTCACACTCACAAGGCAGGTTAAAGGGCATGTAGGGTTGGGCTCCTTAGGGGAGAGTTGATTTAAGACTTATAGTCCACTTCCTAGACCTTTCTTCTCTCACACCAACCTCCATAGGCAGCATCTCCTCTTTTCTTGGTTTTGCCCACTAGCATTCCCCTGGTCTTTGCAAAGTCCCCGGAGAGATGGTTATCCTAACAAATGGCAAGAAAAGTCTCAGTCATTCACAAAGAGCTCTGCTTCTGCTGTTAATTTGGGTTCCAACCCATCTCTGAATACAGCAGAATCTAATGGCAAATTTGTGATGTCTGGTTTTAAACACAATAAAAAAAAAATCATGGCTTTTGTAGTTCACTGTTACTGTTCTCTATAACCCTCTGAAAGGAGGTTGTAGCAAGGTGGGGGTTGGTTGGCCCCTTCTCCCAGGTAACAAGTGATAAGACCAGAAGAAATGGCCTCAAGTTGTGCCAGGGGAGATTTAGATTGGATATGAGGGAAAATTTCTTCACTGAAAGAGTGGTCAGGCACTGGAACAAGCATCCCAGGGAAGTGGTGGAATCATTGTTCCCAGAAGTGTTCAAAAGGTGTGTGGATGTGGCAGTTAAGGGATACAGTTTAGTGGTGAAAACAGTGGTGTTACGTTAATGGTTGGACTTAATGCTTTTAGAGGTCTTTCCCAACGTACATGATTCTGTAAGATTCTCTGTGAATCACCAGATGTTGTCATTTTAATTTTTGTTCCCAGAACAGGTATTAGTCAAATAATCTTGTTGTTTGCTGGTTTTGTTCATAATTTATTTTGAGCTTGCCGTAGTAGTATTATTGTCAATATATTTACATTTAAAAATTTTAATAAAGGAAAGGATGACTACGGAAAGGATGCATAATTCAACATTTCTCTCACTGCTTTTTACAGGTAACATGCTGCAGTAACATTACTGTGAGGACTAAAATCTGATCATCTGTTTTCTTTGCCCTCCCTGTAGCATGCCTTTTGTGCTAATTTCCTGCAAATATTTGTCCATTGTTTTCTTGGTATAAATGTTGACAGTAAGAAAATATCAAAGTCTTGAATGATGAAAATGCCTCCTCAATTTTAAATTCACTCAAGTATTCAGCATCAATTGTTTGCACTTTTATGCAACCAGCTAAAAAACCCCTACCATATGAGTTATATGAGCAACAATGACAAATCAATGCAGTTCACTGATGACTATCAGAAAAATGATGAAAACTGCCCACAGCTTGAGCTTTGTGCTTTCTAGATGGGAAATGATTCGCTAATCAGGGCAGATGATTGAGGGTGCTGGACAGTGGATGCTTCAGTATCTCACAGTCTACCAGTACACAGTCCACAAGGTGGGAAATGTCAGTGGCACTCATCATGTATGATGCACGAAACATGACTGCTTTACACAATAAGATCTATTGGCTATTCCTGTGCCACACCTTAACTAACACGTGATTTCCCAGGGTACTTTGTGTGTCTTGTACACACAGACATACAAAAAATAATTATATGAAAGCGCTTTTCAGTAATTAGAAAGGAATATGTTCCCACAAGCCAGACCTGGGGCCTTATTCCCTCCTGCTGTGTGTGGAGGTAACATGATTCCTGCTCTTTCCTCCACCAGAAGCCAACCGATCCTGCAGATCCTCTCCCACGCACGCCACTCCTGCAGGGCCGCAATGACTCACTCAGATCACCAGCTTCTCAATGCTCAGAGTACTTGTTTCATCTTCTTCATTTGAGCCAAAATACCCAGGGAGGTCGATCATCTGCTGCTCTGCCTCTGTTAAGCCAAAAGTAGAATTGTCATAAAAGGCAAACTCAGGGTCCAAGGGGAAACTCTGGCACTTGTCCCTTCGATACTGGGCAGGGCTTACACTTAGGCCTCTCTGGGAATTATCTTTGCCATTTGGGCCCGTTTCTTTCTGCCACACACCTTTGGGGTTAGGTGAAGGGCCTCTCTTGCTTCGGCTTGGCTCAGGCTTCTCAGCTGCCTTCTCCTGACCAGCAGGCTGGCGGTCCGTGATCAGGTCCAGCTTCCTCACCGGGGGACCTGCCCTTTGGTGGGGCTTTGCACCATGGCCCTGTGGTTCACTCCCCAGCACAGCGCTGTGGGGCTGATCCAGCTTTTCACAAGCGGGATTAGCGTTCCTTGATTTTGGCCGTGTCCTGTCCTCCAGAGCCTGGTCCCACATCCTGGTCCTGGAGTTGTAAAGAGGAGTCTGTCGGGGTGTGAGAGTGGACATGCTTCTCTCTCTGAAAGGCCTGGCCTTTTTAGTTTCATGGAAACTGGCTGTTCTTCTGAACTGTGAGTTTCTGTGACAGCCCCTCTCAGGTAAGTCCACTCTGTTATCCTGGTGCTTGAAATGACCTCTTCTTACCAAGGTTTGAGTAGGGCTCATTGCAGGATTGGCCTGTGAGAATGGAAAATCCAGCCTAGGGTGAGAGCCTTCCCCCAGGAACTTGTGCTGACTGGCTGGCTGGTCCAGAAATGGAGATTTGATCCGAAATTTGTTTGCCACTGCCTCCTCTTGGTTTTCCCCGCTCAGGGGAAGCATCGTGGTGGCACCAAGAACCGTGTCCGTGAGGGGATTCTGAGAGACATGGTACACCTTAGTGGTCTCCGTCAGGCCTTTCTTCTTCATCTCTTTCAGCTGCTGCTGTGCCAGGCGGTAGCTGAAAATTGGAGGGATTATTTTTTGGGCATTTGGCTGAAAGTTTTCACTTCCAGAGGCATCATCTTCTTGGGCAAATTGGAGGCTTCGCCTGTAGGTTAGGGGAATGTTAACAGGGGCGTCCCCTCCTTCAGCAAAGCTGTCCCTTTGCTTGTTGCCTTGGCAGATGTTCTCCTCATCGGAGTTTTTCCGGAAGCCAGGGGAATGGACAGAGTTCCGTCGGACAGCGGTGCTGCATTTCTGAGCTCTGCACAGCTTCCTCCAGAGGGTGATAAGAACAGTGGCAAAGATGATGAACAAGCATAAGGAGATACCTGTGATGGTAACGATATTATTTGCTTTCTGGTCTTCTCCTGGCTGGACAGAAGGTGGGGTGGGCGGCTGGATAGCTGTAAGAAAGAGCACACACATCTGTCAGAGTTGCACTTGCAGCAGTATTTTGGTATTTGAGGATGGATGCTTTACTACCAAGGAAAACAGGCCATTAATACAGTACAGGAAGTTGTCTGCCGTTAAAATTTGCTCATTGGAGATGAGTTATTACTTGATGACTTCAAACTCGCACAAACATCTACTTACTTTAAACCAAGGCTCCCACAGACCTTTTAAATGTAATCATTATTTTTTCCTGCTCTGCCATTTCCATAGGATATTCCTAAATACCTGTAAAATGGGGGAACTCTATTTGCGTTTCTTTATGAAGTACCTGTAGATTCCCTGTTGAAAAGTGACATAAAGGGGCTAAAAATAATTCAACCCAGGCTAGTACTTCAGGTATCACTTTAAAACTATTTTTAGGAGTGTAGTGGTTTGAGTTCGCCAATCCAACTTAAGTTCAGTAATTTAAATTTGGGTCTATTATTCAGGGTATTTCCCTCTGTGAGATAAGGGTTAGGAGAAGCAAAGCAGGCTCAAACTTTAAAGAATATAAAGAAAGTTTTATTAACAGAACTAAAAGAAAAAAAAGAAATAAAGAGAACCAAATAATAAAAATTAGATTAAACCTTCAGAAAACCTCTCCCCCCCCCCCCCTCCAAACTTCTCTTTCAGATATTTCCCCACTGCCAATGCAAAGACACAACATCTGATATTTCTCAGTCAGTTTGCCACCTCTAGAATAACCTTTCTTCAGTTCACTTAGAGAGCGGAGACTCTCTTAGCCACACCACGGAGGTTCTCCACAAGAAAACAGTTCTCTCGTGGCTTCAGCATCACAGTGANGTAAAATGGGGGAACTCTATTTGCGTTTCTTTATGAAGTACCTGTAGATTCCCTGTTGAAAAGTGACATAAAGGGGCTAAAAATAATTCAACCCAGGCTAGTACTTCAGGTATCACTTTAAAACTATTTTTAGGAGAGCTTAAGTGGGTGTGAGAATTGAAATGCGTTTGAAGAGAGAGGCAGCACCAGGAGAGGTGATGTAACTTTTCTAAGCAGACCTCTGAGGATGCTTCTACCACTGTCTGGTGTCACAGCCCCAGAGGACAAAACCTTCCCAAGCCATAGCAAGCTTTCAACTGAAAGTGCCATAGCTCTTTCCTCAGCATTCTACTGTTGACACCCTTCTGTTGTGGACTAGAGATGGGACTTCAAACAGGGAAGAATACTCTGCAAAACCTTTCTTCACTGAGAGGATAATTAGCCACTGGGACAGGCACCCCAGGGAAATCACCATGGCCAGAGTTCACGGACTGTCTGGATGATGGTCTCAGTCATATGGTTTAGCTTTAGTAGTTCTGGAGGAGCAGGGAGTTGGACTCAATGATCCTTATGGGCCACTTCCAATTTGAGATATTCTGTCATTCTAACCTGTAATGTGAACATCTCAGAGCTGTCCACAGCCCTGTTTAAACCTCTCACTTGCCGATTCCACCACATTACAGATAGCTGAACCAATGACAGATTGGTAATTCTTCTTTCGAATGAGGTCTTAAGCATTTCAGGGGTAATCTTGAGCAGAATACAGCATAGCTGAAAGTGGATTAATCAGTCCAGTAGCTAATTTTAGTATCTGTTAGCACCACCCAACTTCTTCTGGTCAGACATCAGCTCCATAAAGCCATGAAAATTTTGTTGGAGGACAAGGCTGATTAGTTGCAGTTGACAAGAGCTGGCCATGAAGTTGTGAGCTCAAACAAAACTCTGAACAACCCTGCCCTAGTCTCTAGTTTTATCTAGAACTCAAAGCCTTCCATCAGAGTGACAGACAGTCACTCTAAGACTTGTAAGACACATTTACAGCTGTAAGACTTGGCAAGTGCTCCTGCCTGCACCTCAGTGACTGTCCAGGAATAGGAAATGCGACTGCAGAATAACAAGAACTGGACACCATGTACTTCCCATAATTCAGAACAACACACACTCAACAAGCTGGTAGTGCAGCTGTTAGGTGGGCAGGATGCACAAATGCACTGATGAACACAGGCCAGAAGGTCTCAGGCTGCTACAAAACAGACAGGCAGGGTGCTGAGTTGGGAAGGAGATCGATTTCCCTGATTCAGGGCTACCTAACAACCCCAAGACCTCTAAAAATCCTGCCAGTGGATTAACTTTGATCTTTGTGTTACTCTAAGAGCTTGAAACCAGCTTAAAGAATATGACCACTGCTGGCTGAATCTTATGGAAGGATCTCTAAAACTTGCATTCAATCCAATGCTCCTGTGCCAGAGCCCAGAGCACTGCTGTTCTGGATGCCTGAGCAGGGAGTGAACAAACTGACCTCAGGGAAGAAGGCAGGACCAGCATTTGCTCTGTTTAGCACCACTGCAGCAGAGCAATTCATTCATTTCTCATCCTTCTCTCAGTTGTGTTTGCTTATGGATATTTTCCAACTACTCCATTCTCTATCTGTAATGCACACTGTGCTGCATTGAGGTACACAGCTAAGAACAAGGAACTGCAAGCTTCCGAACAGGACTGGGTCCCTACGGTTCGTTTCTTCCTGCACCTCATTGGCCCCTGCACTGCATGCTGGCCTTGCTCATTCAGCCATTTGCTCCATCTGCTGGACTAATGACTGCAGAGTTATGCTGGAAACAAAACTTGTCTGCTTCCGAAAGCTGCAGGCAGCTGGAGTGGGAAGGGTGAGGGTGATACTCCCGGCTCGAGATCAGGCAGTGGACTAACACTGTAAAGTCACAATGTCAAATCACTTCTCGAGCAAGCTGAGATTCAATGGGATGAAATCATGTACGTGATTCTGTAAAGGAAGCTGCCCCATGTGGGAGCAGAAGGATTAGAAACCATGTGCAAGACAGAAGCGAGGTATTTCCTCCAGATGATCCCACAGCAACGGGTGCAGATGCAGGCCTCCTATGCATCTGTGCTCTCTGTACATTAACGCTCATTATTAACCCAGAGACCTCACTGGAATCTGGGGATTGTCCAGACCTGCTGAATCCAACCAGACTGCCACAGGTGTAAGCACAGTGTATGTACAGGATGGTTGGAAACCTTCACACACCTTTTACAGCTGCACACCTGCACGGGGGGAGTGGCCCCTCTGAGATGCACCAGAGGCCTGTCACCTCCATGCATGCAAAGCAAGGTCCACACACAAATCCTGTTTCCAGCACACACTCTGCATGCAGGGAACCCCCTCCAGGAAGCTCCCCGCACCAGGACTGCTCTCTGAACTCCAGAGGTGGGGAATGAAAGTGGCTAGCAAGGAGACATACTTCTCCAGCAGATGAACAGGAGGCATGGGATAGCACAGCTCAGCAGGAGCTTTGGAAAAACACTAACAACCCCACTATGTATTGGTTGGTGGCATTACTGCTCACAGCAGCCTCAGAGAGCTTGGCATAGAGAAGACAACTAGAGCAAGGCTGGATTAAGCTGGGGGCCAAAGCATCCGAGTTGTTCCTCTCTGCTTTCACTCACAGCTCTACTAAATGAGCAAACCCACATGGCCAGCATTTTCAAGTCATTAAAAACACTAGACCTGTTAAAACATTCCCAGTGCTTCATGAACACTGACAACATGCAATACTTGGCTTGATGGAGCACAATTTTTAGTATTTTCCCTTCACCCAAACTTTTGTTAAATACAACCCGTTTCCTGCAGTGTTCCACAACACATTTCAGTCCTGCCTGTATACTTCTGAGGCCTTCATCCTCAGATACCTTGAAGCCAACACTTCCATTAAAAACGTAGTCCTCCCCTCTTCCTGCTCCAGCTACACATTCTCTCCCCCTGCTGTCTTTTCCTTTTCAGTGGCACAGCCACTGCAGTGGCCATGTGCTAAACAACTCCCCACATCCCCAAACTGTCCATTCTTTAGCTGCCTCCATTCCAGTTCTCCACACTGCACTCTGCAAGCAGAAAGAAGTGCCTGCAAGCCAAAGCAAGGAATAAGTTACTGCTCACTTTGTAATAGCTTAAAATATCTGTGAAATTATAGTCTGAGATCCTAGGAGCCTGCACAGTTCCTGGGCATCTTTCCTTCCCCATCCCTGTCCCCTGTGGCATCTGTGGGACACAAAGGCACTGGAGCTGGTAGATCAGCTTTCTGGTCTCTATGGTCCCTTGGCACCAGCACACTCCTTTTCAGCAGGGAGTTTGCAAGAAGTAAAAGTTTTGCACAGACTGAGCACCAGCACCCTGCTAAAAGAGGACTTCTCATGCCCCTCAACAGTGGCTGTCAGCACCCAACTATGGTGCTGGCACAGCCTCATCCAGCCTCACTGGGGGCCATGTGGCTGCTGTAACCCACCTATCATCTTATAGAAGGCTCAGGTCTCTTGTATCTGCACCCACTTGCCACCCACCAGCAGTGGCCAGCCTGCCCTGTCACGGGCCAGCAGCAGTGGCAGGCTGGAGCAGGGGGAGACCTGGCACTGCTACCTCAAAAACCTCACAGAATGGGAACCTCACACCACAGGTCCCAGCTGGAACCAGCACCCCTTTTTAACAGACTTTAACTTTCTAATAGGTTTCCACTGGAGTCTTTGGCCTTTACTACTGAACATGTTCTGCTGGCCCCAAGATCTCTCTTTCAGGACTTCTCCACTTCCTGGCCATGCTGGAGATTTTAAACTGCTTCCACTGCACCCATGGCACTCAGAAATATTATGCCCTGGAGCCCTACCTCCAGTGTCCCACAATCAAATGCACAGAGGCTCCTGCCCTACTCCATCAACCACAGGAATGTGACATCTCCCCAAATCAGTATGACCGAAGCAGAGGTGGGATGTTTCCATTTTACACTTTGCTTTTGCCAGGGCGGTCACACAACCAGGGGGAAGAGGACAGCAGAGCTACATACACACACACTCCTCCAGCGAGCACAGGGAAGTCTCCCTCGGCGATCCAGTGCAGCCTGGTTTTGCTGGCGAGGAGGTGAGGCACTCTCGGAAGCGCTCCCGGATGCCGTCCCCACAGGTGACACTGCACGGGCTCCAGGGCTGCCACCGGCTCCACGTTTCTACAAATACACAAACTCACAGCCATGAGGAACATGTCTGCCTCCTTACCTTTAAAGACACAGCCATTTGTCTTCTTTTTGAGAAAAACAGCAATAAACAACCAAACAATGCAAACAGCAAGACCAAAAGAGCAAGCGGCATCCAGAGATGAGCCAAAGCTTCCACTTGTTGTTTTCCTTTCTTCACCCCAGTGTCAGCCTGCAACACAGTGGTCAGTCAACTGGCAGGCAGGTTCTGCCTGGAACAACAGCAAAAGGAAATGAATCCACACATCTTTGAAGCGGGCTGGTAATTTATATATTCATCCAATTCCTGTCTGACAAACAGTGCATTTACAGCAGGAAAACTTGATTGACTTAAGTACAGTTACTGCTGATTTATACAGCTGGGACAGGATGATAAGCCTACAAGGCCTAATGAAATGGCAACATTGGTTTAGTCTTTATTTTCTTCTCAGCACACAAGCATGTTATTGAATCATTCATCTGACAGCTTACAGGTCTCTATTGTTTTCTTGCTTATGGTTAGGCAATTAACTCAAGATGAAATTTTGCATGTTCATTTACTTATTTTAAGTGGAGGCAGACTCAGGTTCTAAAACTACATTGTAATTTTTTAATGTGTAATAAAATCCCTCTTTTTCTTAGACAACATCCTCATCCAGTGATCTCCACATTCGAGCTTTACAGCAGTGAGAATCCAGAGAGAGAAAGATGGGACCATTCCTGCCCATATCTGACAGCTGTGACACTGAAGCAGGGCCACAACTTTAAATTCCAAACAAATGCATGAGTTCAGGTGCAATCTTAAAGGATAAAACCCCTGGGGACGCTCCTATGGGTCAATTGACTTTGACAGAAAGAAGAACAATAGACTACTTAACTCCATTTCACTGCTCACAGATAAAGTAGAAAAACAGCTAAATAATTTTTTTTTTAAAAGTAGACCAGGTTAAACTTTGCTCTTTTAAATAATTTATGGTGTTGCTACTGCCAACACAAGTCATGATTTTAAATTTTATTACTGCCGCTAGCATGCCCCGAGCCCTTAACCAAGTTATGATGTCAAAGGACTAGACAGTGTTGCATGACTGAAAATGGCTTTATGATTTCATGTTTTATTGGTTGCTGTATTTTTTCTAGTGTGTTATTATTTTTAAATGTCTCTAACAAGAATAAATACAGCTGTGTTTCAATACACATGAAATTGTAAATGCTTTGGGCCCTGTCCTACAAAGTTTTGTGAGCATGTCAGCATTAATGTGAGCAGCCTAAGAGGACCAGTGAGGCTGCCCTTCCGGTGCAGGTCCTCACCTGCACTGCAGGATGTGGCCCCAGAGTTTGAGCTTACACTTGTGCTGCCAGCCACGGCTGCAGAGCATGTGTGGGCACACACTCACACACATTTGTGTGCCTGCATGTCCCAGGACACCTGCCTGGCCTAATGCAGGGGAGAGATGGGCATGGCAAGACGCCCTGGCGCTGCTGCGGTTCTAAGCCCACACAACACCACGTGACCTCCCCGGCTGTTTGTCACTGACTCTACCACAATACTGCAACATCCAAGATACCAGGCTGTATTTCACTTTGGGCTCTTTGTGCACCTCTCTGCTTTCACCCCTCTGTCTCTGGAGCTGCTGATGAGCCCAAAGGCAGGCTGAGCCTTCACACTCCTCCTTCAGTTGGCAGCCAGTTCCCAGTGAAGTGCAAAATGGAGCAAGTGTATGGTGTCAGGAGAAGAGAATCAGAGGATGCCAAGAAGCAAGTAACTGAGGAAGTTTGTTGGGATAAGGAGTCCCACAACGGTACAGAACGTGGACAGTTTGCAAAATCACATCAGTTAGCTATTACTGAGAGCAGAAAGAAAAAACGCTCATAATCAATAGTCAGTCAAACGCTCATTGATGCCTCCTCAAAAAGACTTCATGGTATCATAGTATCATATATATCACAGGATCTCACAACAGTTTTCTTCATATCAGTATCATGAAGGACTCCAGCAGTGCCCCTCACCACTGGCAGAGGGGCTAGTTGAAGGACCTACCTCCTTGTAGACCTAGAGACTCTTTGTGCGAGCAGTTTGGTGAGTTCCTGTCAAAATTTCCAGTGCATGAGCTAACTTGTTTCCCTCTCTCCATGTTTCCTGCTCATTTAAACTTTGCTAATTAAAGTCAGATGCAGAGCCAGACTCAGAAGGGTTCTGGCTGCCTCCAGTGCTAACACTGGTGATAGTGCAGGGTGCTCAACAGTCTCCACATTGACGCCTGTGGGTTTCAACATACAAGAACATTTAGGATGAGTAATTTTCTAACACTGACATCAAACCTAAGATGTGCCCATTTGCTCCAGGACACTTTTCACTGACTTGGACTTTGGCTAAAGGCATAGAGTTCCTCAGCAAAAACACTTGGCATCCATAGCTTTGGGGCTAAGAAATGTGCCTTGAACAGCAGGAGAATAAGAAATGTTCCAGCTCCCATGAAAGATGGGAGATTTAAACTCCTGCAACTTGCTCTGCAATCCCCTGCAATTACCAGAATGTAAAAGAAAATGAAGCACAGTTTATTCTCCCCCAAGGAAATGAAATTATTAACCTCCATTTAAGACAAACAGATTGAAAGTGCCAGGGAAAAAACCAGAAGGTATGCACTACAAACTAGCTCTAATAAGCATGAGGTTTTTTCACACACAATTGAGGAATCAATTATCAACGTGAAGCCATCTAACTGATGAGTTAGTTTGAAATAGCTGACAGTTGGCAGATCTGCCAACATGAAAGATGAATGCAATTAACTGTGTTAATTATTGTTCTGCATAAATTTCTCTCCTCAGATTTCTGCGTTCACAAGAATTTGTGCATGCAGGGCTGTCCATCAGCACAGTCAGCAAGGGACACTCAGCATCATCCTTCCAGCCTGACACATGTGATAGTCCTAAATACTTCAACCAGGCCAGTGGCGTGGGACAAAATCACTAATTACTGACAGGTTCATGTAAATATCTATGCTAGTCTAGGGGACTGCAGCATATTTTTGGAAGCTGAGATCAGTTTTTAGGTCCTGAGAATGTATTTACACACATTGCATTGGTGTTTAGACAAGACCTTGGAAAACAACCTCTCATCCTTCCATGGAAATGAAGCCTGGGTGCACTGAAATGGTGGCATGTTCCAACAGGTTACTAATTTGGACAATGAAAGGACAAGGATCCCTTTAAAGAAAGAAATCCTAGACTCTGCCTGGGAAAATTAGAGTCTTTTCCCCACAAACAGGCATTGTTAAGAAATGGGTAGGCACAGCCTAAAAATAATATTTTCCAGAAGCTAAGAGTCTGTAAAACCTGATCTATTCCTAATGTGTGGCGATGAAGCATTTACTGACATAAGAAAAGTGGATGGGGTACAAACCAGCCCTGGCATACCTAGATCCCCTGCATATGCCTGTTTCTAAATAAACACCCAACCCAGGTACAGATTCAGGCAACATGGCTAATTGGTTCCCAGATTTTCCTACCAACAAGCAGATCTGATTCACAGTCTTACTCAGGAAGCAAAAATTTGACAGAAACTGTACATCCCTGACTGACCTCTAGATGCTCCATTTACTCATCTCCTCACTTACTGACCACTTTTCAGAAGGTCTTCCCATACCTTCCTCTTCCCCTTTTCAGGCAACAGCTACATTTCTTGTGCCCTGCCAACATCCCAATAGCTTTTTTTGACAGTTAGCAAAAGTCAGACGAACAAAATTCATTTGTGCTGTAGGCAAGTGCAAGAGACTTCACTGCAAGTTACACCAAAGTTGAAAATGGTCTCTGGAGTGGAACTAAGAACTGGAAAAGAAAGTTAATTAAGAAATATGAAAAAAAAAAGCCCTTTTCTATGCTTTAGCATTACTGATTAATATTATCAGTCTTGCCCTGAATGTTTCAAGCAGGACACAGGCTAGGACACCTGCTTCTAAGGAGAGCAGAAGTTTCACTGCTGGGGACACTTAAATCCCAGATGAGCAAAGCACAGGATAAAGCATGGAAAAGAATGAGCTTGCAACGCATCTGCTGCTGGATAAGATGATCTAACAGAGTTTCCTACATCAGACATCCCAATAATACAGTTAAACATGGGGAAAAAATGAGCTGCATGTTCCTGTGTGAAACAGTGAAGAGCCCACCAAGATGAATGAAGTGACTCACATGTCACTGTTAATTTTTTCACAGATTCTCCAGTTAGGGTCTACAGAAAGCTGCACAAGTGCTGTCTCACAATTAATGCATGTATTCCCCACCTTTAATAGATATATTCACAGTCTTGGATAGGACAAGTTTTTTGTGACACTTATTCTGAAGCTGCTGGCCTGGGCTGGAAGAGCTGGTGCCCTGGCCCACTCAGGGCCATAGGAGCTTTCTCCTTCCTACTCCAAGCACAAGTCAGATTCCTGTTCCAAAAGGCTGTACTAAACTTGGCCAGGATAAGCAGGATTGACAAAGCATCAGAAATATAACTCATGTCTGATATATGGAAAATAGATGTGGCAAAATCATCTTTTATCTCATCATCTGTGGTTTGGACGAAGATCATTTTAATGATTTAGGAACTTTGATCTTTTACAAAACAATATCTCTGCTTCATAACAATAGAGCATATGCTAAATGAAGTAAGAACTAGCTGCGTGACAGATTGGATATGCAACTGTCAACAGAAAACCATCACAGAGTGAGAATGCATTTGGAGAGATTCCAAAGGGATTAGTATTAAGGCCCAGTGGTTCCCTAGCTGACACGAAAATAAATATAAAACCATTACTGAGAAAATATGCCACTCCTGTAATGACTTAAGTAGATAATGCGGTTGTATGGAGCAACATAGGGTAGTTGCTAAGTTAGGATAATTCAAGCAAAAGAGATCCTAAATCAGCAAAGTGAAAAACGTAGGAAGAAGGAATGAAAACTGCACCTGCAGGATGGTAGACTCCATACTGAAACAGCTCAAGAGGAGTTTACAAGGCAAAAGTTATGGAAAATTGCATAATGCAATCAGTGGAATGAAAGCAGGGGTAGGGGTAAGGGGAGTGCTGCTACTCAAGCACCATCAGTGAGAAGGATGTCTGAACACAGCACACAAAGCTCGTACCCTGGTTGTCAAAGAAAAGTGAGTGTTTAAAATAACAGAAAGGGAGCCAAACAGAATCAGCAAATTAATCAAATCCTGAAGAAAATGCCTTCCAGTTAAAGACTCAGTCTTTTCAGTTTATTAAAAAAGAACACTGAGAAAATCTGGTAGAAGTGAGATGACCTGGATGTGCAAATGTCTTCGTGAGGCAAAGACAGCGGATAAGAAACAGCTATCAAAGAGCAGCAGAGTAAAATCCAGTCACCAGAGGATGAAGCTAGATTAGCTTTAGTTATGATACACAGAAAGTTTCCCTTTTCAAAAGAGTAAATAAATCAGAGCATATCATTGAGAGAAATTACCAGAAAAGCCTGTTTTGTGGTGTCTTCAGGAAAAGACTGGATAACTCTCTGGAGGGTAAGTGGCAGTCAGATGCAAAGACCAGCTGTGGGGCTCAACACCAGGGTAACTGAATGAAAAATTATGGCCCATGCTGCACAGGAGCCCAGACTAGAGGATTTATCCCCTGTCCTTGCCTTAAACTTCAGGAAGCCCAAAGGAGACTTGAGGAGAGGCGCCTGTTGTGCAGCAGTCGCATGTTTTGCACAAACAGCTCTCAGGGGTCTGGGCATAAGCAGGGCACCTCACAGTGCCCCGCAGCAGGGTGAGCAGGCTCAGGGGAGCTCCTTCCGAAGGAGCCAGGAGGCTGATGGCCATCACAGGCAGCGCAGGTTCGCTCTGTCTGTCATGGCTTCGGGCTGATGTGCCCCTCCCAGAGCACCTTGCTCCTTTCCAACGCTGCCTGCAGGCTTTGAAGTCTCACAGATACAGGCACAAAGTCAGATGTGCTGCAGTCTAATTAATTTCAGGTTGACATTTTATTTACGACTACATGGTGTGGTTTCGCTTTCATCGGCTTTGTAGACGCGATACTCTTAACTTGGCAGCTACTGACTTAACTCTGCTCTTCAAGAGACATAGCCTGATTCTTTTGAATGTGGTTGTAAGGATGGTGCTACTGAGGAACCCAGGGAAATGGAGCAGATTGCAGGAAACTATTGCTTAATGTAGATCTCATCAATTAAAACAGTTAAATATTGGGCACAGAATCATAGATATATCTTATCCTAGTTATTTATCTGTCAGGGTAATTATCTAGATCATATCAGTGTAACATACCACCCAGGTACAGATGAAAAACTAGAATTCTCTCTTCCTTTTTCCTTGAGAATTATCTCCATTAAGAAAATAATATGCTTTCATTTTTAGATAGACTTCCTTATGCCAAAGGAAGAGACGGAGTGCCAACAGAGAATGCAGATGGGAGGTTAAGATGAAGAGAACTACACACTGGGTTTGGCATGTGTTGAAATTAGAGGTCATTTTTAGTACAGAGAGTTAATTAAATAGCTAACAGTTTTAGAATTTGTGAAATAGCACAAAGACCACATGATGCTAGGAACCTCATTAAGGTAGGCTGTCTCTGGGACTGTGTACTCTGGAGCATGTCCTACACTCCTGGTCTCCTCATGATCCCTCTCAGATACCTGCCCATGAAACGCAATGGACATTTTTTGGCTAAAGTTCCCGCATTTTCTTTTCAGGGGAACCAAGGTGGGGAGATGAGGAAAATTATGCACATCTTAAATGTTTCAATCCAAACTCTTTGAAGTGTGCAGTTGGAAAAGATTAATTCATGACCTATAGACATAAGCCTGCTCCAAATGAGAACACTTACCTTTCAGGGTGCAGGTAATGCAACCTAACCCAACCCAATCCCAATTCCCTTGCGCACATATGGCCCATCCCTCTCTGTGGCTGCCCTCCACAAATGAGTGATGGGAAGGGTATTTGGCTCATCTGCTTCTTCTGCCATGCAACCGTGGTTTGTAGGCTGTCAAACCATGGACTGCCACTTCTAATGCTACAGCTGCATAATATATACATGGTTTTAGCTTCTGCCAATCAGAACTCTCTCAGACCATGCCTGATCATGGTCCAAAGGATTATATGGACCACCGACTGTCCCCAGTTGGCAGATTGTACTGTTCTAATCTTTCCTATAAGGAAAGGTTTGGCTATATGAATGTGACCCATGATCTGCCAGGCGGCCTCATGGGTCAGAAAATGCACCCTGGTCTATTCTAAGCAGCAGATACATCTCTTAAAAGGCTGCTTAAAAAAACCACCAGCTGTCCAAGTGACACAGCTGTAGCCAAATCCTGACTCATCTCACCAAAGTTTGTGTGTCTAACAGGTAGGGCTCTAAACTTCTACAGCAATCAGGGAGAGAAAAAGACACCTGGGTGAGGATTCACCCCTGTGTGTTCAAAACCCACGAATCACCCTTGCAAGATGCCTCTTGACTAAAAAGCTAGACAGCTACGTAATGTTGGGCCCCTCTCTTTTAGACACTTAGATGTAGGTAAGACTAATCCTACCTTTAGAGTCTCCAGTGGGCCAGATCTACTGCTATAGCTTCTTACCTCACTGAGAGGGTTTCATTTTCAGCCATACTAGATAGGTATATCATTCAGAATGCCCTAAGTGGTTTTGGGTGGTACCTAGCATTAACTTAGTGCAGTCTTAAGCTGCCACAGTGGCACTTGTTACCAAATGACCCTGTGTATTCCTCTATGTAACAGTCTATCTTGTTCCCACTTGCATATGACATTACAACTATTTTGTCTGGTGCAGGAGACCCAAAATCATTACCCACGTTGGCTGGGAAGAGTCCTGATTTTGGCTAAAAGAGGAAAAACATCAATACAAACCGATATTCCTTTGGATCATCATACACTCCTTAACTCTTGCTGGAAAATAGCTTCGGTTTGAGAAATTGAGGAGGTCAAAGCAGTATTTGTTCTTCCCCACATCAAACAAAGTGCAGTTAAATTCTGTCCTGTTGTCTCCTGGGTGAAGGATGTTTTCATACAGCCAAGCTGTTCTTTGACTCGGATGCTTGAGAGCCTCTTTATAAACAATGATTTTTCCACTGACAGAAGTGCATGGTGGAGAGATTACGAAGACCTGAACCAAAGTTTTACATGTGGCTTCAGCTGCCACAACCAGTCTGTATCCAAATTTGTGGAGGAGATCCACAGGTCCTATGGAGGCAATGATGGAATGTGTTTCTAAGGATTTCAGTAACACAGTGATGTATATTTCTTGACCAAGGGGTGGGCAATCAAACTCTACCCACTGAGACCTAGACAGGGGGATTCCTTTGCTAGTTCTAATGCCCAGAGTCTCATCAGAGCTTATTCTTCTGAATTCATAAAGAGTGCTGGTGAATATCACATCCAGTGAAATCACAGTCCTGTTCATGGCACATAACTGCTCATTTGTAAAAAGTCCAACCTGAAGGGAGCTCCCAAGCACCTCTGAACTCCTGTTCAAATCAATGTGAAATACAGGCCATTCCACACGGAGGGTGGACATGCTGCTTCTGCTCCACTGGGCAGCACTGCTGTTGTCACTGGAAGAGACCATTCTGAACAAGAAGTCACCAGCACTCTTGAAATGGAAACACTCAAACACCATCGTCCCCTGGGACTGATTTGCTGGAAGCTGTTTTCTTGCAATTATCTCACTGGTGCTGGCATCCAGTAGAAGGATGGACACATGCTCTGCTGTCACATTACCACCACTGTAATACCGATATTCCACAGACACTGTGTCGTTGCTGAAGGCTACATGATCCGGGTGCTCCAAAAGGAGATACTCCACTTCGCCAAGAACTGAAAGGAAAAGTTTTGCAACAGTATTAAGGAAACAGATAAGTGATCGTTCCCGTGGAAGAAAACAGATATTTTAAAAATGGATATTAGAAGTGGTTCTCAATCTTTTTCAAGTGAATCAGATCAGAACAAAAGAAAAGGTCCAAGCAATAGCAGTTAGAGATCAAAAGCTCTGCT
This sequence comes from Cnemophilus loriae, assembly GCA_013397755.1. Taxonomy (NCBI): domain Eukaryota; kingdom Metazoa; phylum Chordata; class Aves; order Passeriformes; family Corvidae; genus Cnemophilus; species Cnemophilus loriae. The sequence goes on from VZTF01007525.1 coordinate 728,867, forward strand.
CTGTGCTCGGATGTGATTTAGAGCAGCTCAAAGTCCACTGCAGTAACAGTTCAGGAAGGTAAAAACCAGTATTTTGAAGCAAACCACAAACCACCCAAAAGGTTAACAGAAAACTTGATTTATTAGAGTAGATTCTCAAACTTTTCAACTTCTTTCACTTAGAGATTTTTAAACTCCACTTCAGAGGCCAGCTGTTTTTCAGCTTCAGCCATAATTTAGCAAAAAAAGGACAGTGGTTTCTTATACAGACAGATGAAAAATGTCCCCCAAGTTAAATAGAATAGGAAGTCTGCATGATGCTTTTTGAAGCCTCTTCTCTTGCTCTGTCTTATGAATCTTTCATTTTGCTCATTTGCATCGCAGACACTTGAGTGAAAAGAGCTGAAAATAACAGTGATGGTGACTGCAGCACTTTTCTTGTCTCAGATGTGGTGCAACATGTCTAAATGACATCATTTCATTATAAATGGCGCAGTCTTTTCAAATTCACTTCTTGCATGACCATGTTTGTGCAAGTTGCCAAATTATCCTGAGACATGCTGTAACTAGCGATGATACCTAAAGCAATAAATTGGGAAGATCACATTTCCGTTCTTAGCTCAGCTACCTTCTCTGCGTTGCTTGAACCTTAAGGATTTCAGACACAGAAAGATTATCTGAAAAATGGGAACTGCATACATCTATTCCAGATACAGAATGTGCTGTGAGACATCTTTATTTAATTAATTGTCTGGGGAAAGGCTTCTGAGTCTTGGATGGAAGGTGCCACGGAAGTGTAAAACTTCAGTTAAAGCAATCCTTTCATAAGTAGTATCAACTAACAATACTTTGACTTGTTAAATCTGTTACACATGTCTTAAGATTACCTCAAAGAAAGCTTTGCTGGAAAAACACTGCAACTGCCAAGGCAAGCACTCAGCAGTCAGGAGTAGCAGGACTCATCTCACATAATATTAGACGCCTACTATTCTAAGCTTCAATTTGAGTTAGTCACCTTGGATTCACTTTCTTCTCAGCAGGGAAAATTTTCAGGAAGAAATTCATCTGACTGGCTACAGACATTTACATCTGAGCGGGATGCAGTGTGCACTAGGAAAAAAAAGAGCCTATTACTTGCCACCAGCTACAACATGTCCTTAAAATAACCAGCTCCAACCACATACATAAAGTCCGAATAAAGGTGGCATGCACAGCCTTACACACATAAATCACGCATATACTCTTACATGTATGTGCTATAACTCAAGTCTTTCATTTGCATTTCCACAAGATGCTGCTTCATTTGGCAGATGGACAGTGCTCATTACCAGAGGGTTCTTTTGTTCTCATTCTTCTATGGGTGGTCCTATGTATTATTGACTGCACACCGTCCAAAATCCATCCTGATAACACAGAATTATTCATTTCCCCCATGGACTCTTCTATTGTGCTCTTACTGTAGTGTATTAGTGCATTAGAAATACTAATGACTTTATCCTTCTAAAATCCCTGAAAAATGAGAGGATGTCACTATTCTTGTTTAGTGTGTTAGGAACCAAGGCACAGGCACGAAGGTAAAAACTAGTTGTGGTGCCCTGTGAAAGCCAGGACCCGATTTTAAATACAACGGTCCTTCAGACATCCAAAGTAGGATCCCATTCATCACAGCTGTGGTGAGCACATGGCACCACAGCAAACCTCATCTCAACTTGGACACCCACAGAGTAAGAAACAGACCCTAAACACCTGTGAAAAATGTCTCTCTGAACTGCCCAGCAATGCATTCTCCTTGCTCTTCATGTTTTGGTTCTGTCACGTGTGCCTGCCCATATTTTACAGTCCTGTTTCTACCACCATCTATTTTCAGTATCTGCTGGGTACTAGCCTAACTCCATTACTGTTACCACAGTTCTCCAAACTACTGCCTTCATCTCTTTACCTTACAGCTCTTTTACCTTCTACTGTTCCTTGGGCCTGCAATTAACTCCAGAACATTCCCACCTTCCTTGCTCAGTGCTAGCATGACATCAGGAAACACAGGACAATCAACTCTTGTGTCCAATAATGCTGGGGAATTCTTGCCCTGGGCTGGAGCATCCACAGTGTTGTATGGGGCTGGCAAGAGGAGCCAGCGGGAGCTGGGGCACACTTGACCCTTCAGAGAATCTCATCCCTAATTCATCTGCAAGGATTTATATCTGGACCAGATCTAGGCAACTTGTTATAAGGACATCATAAAGCATGTCCCAGGCCACTGTGAGCACTCTAACAAAGATGAAGTTGCCACAGCTATGTTAGAGCTTCCCAGTGAAATGGTTGTGAGTTGCCAGGGTTTTATTTCTTTGATAGTGGGCAAAATGCTGCATTTCTCTACACATGAATTAGCTAGATTCAATGTAGCTGAAACATTAAAGGAAAACAAAATCAGACCATGGCAAAAACCCAGCATGAAAAATTTCAATTTTAAGCTTTAAACTTACAACAAAAACATCCAAGCGATAGTAATGAACAGCACTGATGTTTGTACCTACTGCTTTACTGTCCTTACTCTCTTTTACAACTGTTTTGACCCTCTTGCACTGTTTTTTATCTGGAATGGCTGAGATGGGGAGTAACAGCAGTTTGTATGTGGCAGGAAGGACAGGAAAGAGGGCAGGGGACTGCCGTGTAGTTTCCATCAACCCTAAGTGCAGATCACTCAGGAAGTGAGGAAAGTGAGCATTACTGGAGGATGCTGTTACAGCACTGCAGACTCTGGCTGGTGAACCCCAGTTCATAGCATCCTTTCCCCCAGTTTGGTAAATAAGAACTTTGCACTTTTGGACAGCCCACATAGCAGTTTTTCACAATGCTCCGAAAGACACCAGTCAGATGGAGCCAGCTTCCACTGCAAGCTCCTTCCTGTAAGCTGCCCTCCAGCCTACTACGTGCCCATGACTCTGCCACGCACCAAAGCTTGGTCCCAATTGTTTGGATAGCCAGTCAGGGGCATCTTTCAGTGCATTCGTGTCATGTTCATTGTCATTACAATGGTCTCCCACTGAAAGAAGTCTGGCTGTGGTACCAACAACCTGCCAGAGGAGTCTTTGTAAGAATTCACACTTTAAACGATTAAAAGTCCTTGTTTTCATCGAAGAACAAGAAGAGTTACTTGAGGGTGATATTCAGAAAGCTACTTATTTTTAAGTGTTTTTAAGCCAACTTGGGTTGTGCTGTTGGCTTGTCAGCCATCGGTAACACAGAGCTAAGTAGAACAAAAACATCAGTAAAACAGGTAAGAAACGAGAATACTGTTTAGTTGGATGTTAGGGCTTTTTTTAGAACTTCAGTAACTTTCCAGAGCATACTGGATCACTTAAAAATAGTCTTGGCCTGAAACAGAGAACTATATGAGTGAAATAGTTATCTAAAATCTACGTACATAGTAATATTCAAAGATGCGTACATGCAGAACTGTTTGGAAGCAATTTTCTGAATGATGGGCTGCCCTTTAACTGGAAATAAGGCGAAAGTTGATGAACCTAAAGTTTGCAGCAGAGATTTAGCTCATTAACTGCACCTTGTAATTACTTGCTGTGCCACGCTCTATAAAGTTTATGAATAATAGCTTTTACCTCTGAGTCAACCAGTTGTGAATGTCTACAGGACTGGCTTACCAAGAACCAGTAGATATTGCAATCATTCATTTCACTTCTTGGCTCCAGTGAATTTAATACTTATCTTTACTGTATTACCCACTCAGGGCAGTGTTTCTACCTGGGCTGGTTAACTGTCTTACTAAAAGAAGAAATGGTACTAAAAGCCGTAGACAAGATTCTTTACTTCTACTGGAACCAAGTTCATCTAAAAGATGGCAATTCTCGGTTCTCTGCTTCTTTTAGGGATGCCTTGTTCTGGAGCAGAGATGGAGCAAGCACACAGGAATGAGTAGCATACTTACTATTCAGCCATTACTTATAATCAGATTTTTCTCACTTATATAAGAACAGAAAACTGCATACACTTTTGTCCATTTCTCTCTTTTGTAAGACATCTTCAGCTGTTTGGTGCAAGAACTACCTGCTACAGCTCATTCCATAAGTGGGGATTAACCACTCCTTTTCCCATGTTTTCCACATTGTACTTATTTCTGCAGTGCACAGCTTAATCCTTCAGCATGGTTTGACAATGTACTGCAGCTGTCAGAACAACGCTGGCTTTTAAATTAGGAATGCAGTTTTCTAAAACATATGAATTGCTTAGGAATTAAGAGCCCATTTTCAGAATTTCTAATTCACTCTGCAGTAAGAAAGTAACTTGCAAATCTACTTCCTACTTAGTACATTCTTGGAAAAGGATAAGACACCATAAATATGATGCCCCTCAGCTTGTAGACATCTTGCAGGTTTCTGACTTGAACTTAGGATGTCTAACTTCTCTCCTTGGCAGCTGATGGTGAGAAGGAGGTGCTTTTTCATTCCACACATCTCAGCTGCAGACAAGTAAGAGCCGCTTTCAGTAAGTACAGATTTGTGCATGGACTACTCAAACACGACTGATTGTCTCTGACTACCTGCCTAATTTTATGTGACTAAGATTGAATGACTATGAACATCTATCCTTTGGCTTCTTATACGGTCAGAGGAAAGAACACCTCTGTTGTACTCAAAAGTTTTCTGGGTGGCCGCTTAGATCCATCACATGGGGGCTCACTCAGCCTTAGGAGGTTGGCTGTACTGTAGATGCTTAAATATGAGCCAACCATCCAGGTTCCTTTCCTAGAAATGGAGAGAAACAGGTAGTTCTGCGGCACAGTTCCACCCATCCTGCTACGAATACCTAAACCAGGCTTTATCTTCCATGATGTTCATTAAGTATTATGAAATGTAAGTCTTACAAGAGAGCAGAGTTCCAGTTTCTGCTTCTAGCACAGCCAGTCCCTTGAAGCTCATGGAAATTTGTTCATTTATCTCGTTTGTTTCTCTGAGCAAATTTACAGCAGGAAAGGGTCCTGCCACTCTGATCTAAAGGGGCAGTTTATGCAAGTTTCATTTTCCACCTAACTGTTGAATAAGATCTAGACCAAATTCTGTGCCTATCAGTGGTGGCTTCTGTAGCATTTCATTTCCACAGATCACCTGGAAACATCACCATCCAAAACCACTTTGTGAGTGCACATCACAGTTTTCCCTTGACAGTGCTAATACTCACCATAATCACAGAGCACTACTAACAATAGATTTGAAAAATCTTTCAACATCTGTTTCATTCTGACCAGTGAGATCCCAGGTCCTTTTACTCCTCATGTCCTTTTTCAGCTCCAAAGTGCCGGCACGTTTTCCAAGAACACCTAAAAGTTAAAAAATTACAGCTGTGTCAACTTTGCTTCATAAAATACAAGAAGAAAGACATCCAATTAATAAGTTTAAAAAAATTATTAATCAACTATTAATTAACATTTCTCTCTCATTTACTTAACAATTACTAACACTGTATCAATCCATCTGAATAAGCACAACTACAATTCACTATACAATAATTTTCCATCCTGAAATGCAGCTCCTGAGCTAGAACAACACAGACAGATAACAACAATTTTATCTTTGCACTGCAGGAACTGCTGCTATGCATATCTTATATTATGACCAAGGCTCACAATAGCAAAATAATGCATATTTTATACAAAATATAACTCTGAGCTCAGCACATACCGATATTGGATATTTATTGCTGCTACACAATTCATATCGTTTGTCAGCTGCTCCCAAGTATGAAAGCAGCTCAGCAGCAAACTACTTTTTTGGTCATCAAACTCCCCTGTTATTCAGGTCTAGTAATATACTTAGTGATCTTACCAGGTTTATAAAAGATCTATAACTGTCTTTTATGTCATTCAGACTGATCAGATGGAGAAGGTGCTAACTTCCACTTTTTCCTCCATAATTTTTTAAGCTTACATTCACTACAGTCTTGGCTAAACCAATAGAAATAGACTTCTTTTGGCAAGTTTCCCAGTTTTATGTCCATGTGGTTTAAGCTAGTCTTTATAAGTCTCGTAACAATTAGATAAAATAGATTGGAAACACAATGATAGCAGCAAAACCAAACAGTTTCCTTCAGAAACATAAGTAGGAGGGAATCTAAAAAGAGAAATTCTACTCAGAGGCCATTTCAAAATATAAGAATTGTTCTTCTGTGTTTCAGAGGAGCACCTGTGGAAAGGTCTTGATCCATTAAGTTTACAACCTAATTTTATGAGAGTAATCTGGTGTTGGAGCAGGCAGAAGTTAGGAATGAGCAAAACTGTGGAGGATAATGGTAAAACATAGGAATCAAGTATGGCAAAGATCACGTATGTCTTTAGGAATCACAAATGAGATATTTCAACAATGACACTGCTCAGCTTGTTGAAGTAAGAGGCAGCAGATGTGTTACTTGAAAGCTTTTTGAACTGCTCTCCGTGCCAAGTGGCTGGAGAGAATAATTTCTAAGAAAAGACTAGCAGCACAGCCCTGCTCAGTAAAAGCCCATTACAATAATAGCTGCACATATCTGAAAGGAATAATCATCATCTGGCCCAGGAACTTGACAGGGCTCCAGAAAGCATTAGATAGGGACAGTGATACCGCCACCACCCTCAATTTCACTTGATACGCTGTAAATTACAGGAAGACAAACCTTGTGCCTCAGGAGAGGTGCGGCTGCTAAAGAAGGGCGGTGGGGAGCTAGCCTGCCTCCAGGGACAGCCGCTCCCTAACTCCCCCGGCTGCCGGCAGCAGGAGCAGCATCACAGCAGGAACATCATTCCTTGCCTGTATCGTTCTTGATCACTAATCACTTCATCGAAACAAAGAATCAAAGTAGTCCAAAGAAGAAAAAGCAGGTTTTGTTTAAAAACATAGTTGCGATAGATGCCTTGGCCTCTAGCTTTAACTGCTCAAAGAAAACAGAAGGTATGTGGCATTGCTGTAAACAGCCCCAAAATAAAGTGGGGGAAAATTGCTTTGTGGGCCACTACCGTGATTGGGCTGGATAACTTTAATGGGTCCTTTCCATTCCCATCTTTCTTAGCTGCAGATTCTTCAAATGGCTTTTACAAATACTTCTTTCAGAAAGTCACACACTGATAGATGAAATTCAAATAATCCTAATTTCAGTCTAATGAGCAACACACTGCACAGAGGAAATTAAGCAATGGAAGGGAGAATGCATGCTCAGGAAAAAAGAAAAAAGCCTATGTAGGATAGCACTCTTGAGGTGTTTGCCTTATACCTTAATTTGCACAACAGCCCAACCGAGGAAAAAGCAGCGTGGTTCATGAGACAGGGCACCAGCAGGAGGCACAGGGACCAGACCTGACTTCTGTTCCTATTCCTGCCACTGCCAGACATAATGTCAGCAAACTGCAGCATTAATCTGCTCCCCTCCTTTCCACCCCATCTTTCACGCTCTGTATTTATAGTAAAGGCTTTTCAGGACAGAGACTCTTTCTAATCAAGCCCATGGATGGAGCCCAGCGCCTCCGGAGCCCCTGGCTGTTTCGGTAACACCAATCATTCGTCACACCAAAACCTCCTTCCCTCTCACCCTTCCTCTGTGTTATCTTGGCTCGCTTGGGAAAAGATTCCGGCGTGCAGTGCGGGTAACACCCAGGCTAGAACTGCAGTATTTGAAACTGTACCAAAACTAACTTCTAATTAGTGAGATCAGGTACCTCTGGAAGCCTAGCCCGGGGCTACTTCACCCTCTGCACGCCTCTGCAGCAACTGGATTGCAGCAGGAACCCTCCCACCTCACACACACACAGCTACTTCAGGCTACCGGCTGCAGTACAGCCCTACCTTTGAACAAAGCTCCAATTAAAGTGCTCCATGAAGCCTCTCCGAGCTTTTGCACCCTTGCCAGCTGAATTCCAACAGCACCTCTAAATGCAAGGATTGCCGGCCCATTTCTGGTGTAGTAGTGCCCCCGTACTCGTCTCTTTCTGCACAGGTTTGTTCCTCTCCCCTCCTTCACTTTTCCTTCCTTTTGCCTCATCTCAGTTTTGGACAGGCCTTACACTGACCTCTAAGTTCACTTCAGAATTTTCCCCTCTCCCCTCTGTCTTCTCTAAGCCAATTTCTTTCTAGATTTCTTCTCATTTTTAGGTCTTCTTCCAAATTGTCCATATATTCGCCACCTGCTCAGTTATTTTTTCACTTTTCACCCTCATATAAAATTTTGCTTTTTGAAGCAGACAGTACATTTAAATGGTTTCTACTCTATTCAGATCTTCTACCTCAAGTTCATTAACTTAATGAAATGAAAAATGATGGAACGGAGAAGGCTATCAGACTTCAAATAATTGGCTTTTTTAATTTATTGCTCTCGTGGACAAACATGAACTGAAGCTCTATTGTGCAAAATGCAGCAGAAGCACAGCAACATAAAAAGATACTTTCTTCTTCCAAAAGACAGTGTAATGGGCTGATTAGAAGTAGAAGACTTCCTCTCCAAAGGGAATTTGAAATGACAGATGAGGAGGGCATAAGCCATAATGTGCTTTGGAAGTGAAAACCAAGAGGCTTGTGTGCAACACAAATGACACGGGAAAACTTCGGATCCCTGCTCTGCAGCAGATTTCCTGTGCGATCTTGGTCGCATCTCTTAGTATTCCTGTGTCATAGCTCTCCATTGGTGACTGTATCTCACTATCTGGTATGGTGGCTACAAGAATAAATCCTCATCAGCTGTGAGGTTTGCAGGCACCACAGTGTCATGAACCATGTACGAGCTGAACATGAAATTTGAAATTGTACTTACAATAGTTTTTGCAAATAAGTAACAGAATAGGCTACAATACTGTCTATTAGGATCACATATATTAATCTATTCAAAAAATGTCCGTATTTCCCTACATCATTAAAGCCGTAAAGTATATCAGGATCATTTTGGTTTTACGAAAAAAAACCTAAAATAAACCAAACTAACCAAACCAAAAAAAAACCCCAAGCCAACCAGATTTATGACTCCTAGTACTCTTTGCAGCAGTATCCAAGGCTGCAGCTCAGACACGACATTTCAGACAGCAGCCACCTCTTCTGAGAGCTGTCACCTGTTACCACCTTCACCAACTCCAACAGCACAGCACTCAGTGCCTACTCCCCCTTCATAAGGGAGATGAGAGGCAAATAAGGCTTGTAGTTAAAAAAGGGCTATCAGGAATTAATCAGACACTCCGTAACCAAGCACTGAGTTTAATGAGAACACAAACCCACGGCACTCAAAACCTCTGTGCTCTGGAGCCTCATTCATGCAAAGGGAAGTGCCACTGATGCATCCCATATTTTGCCTACCCACAAGTACCCTCAGTCCTCCTCCTCTTTGCAAATCTCCACCAAGAGCTGAGCCCTCTCCTGCCCTAGCTTCATCCTCCTTCAGTAACAGGCCTGTTCTTGCTCATCTCTCCTCTGAGCACAGCCCTGCTCTCTCCTTGTCCCCCCAGCCCCACAGCTGCAGGTGAAGGTGGACCCAGCCATGGCACAGAACCCCTGTGACTCAGGGCACACACGAGAGCAAGGTAGGAGAAGGACTTGGGAAAGGAGTAAGTGTGTGTGGGGGTGGTATGGTGTCAGGCTGAAGAGTGATCCTCTTGCAACCAACCTGCCCCAAGCACTGCCCCAAGCAGCAGCACCTACCCCAAGCACTCTGATGGACCCAGCAACCAGCCAGCATCTGGATATTTATCAGAATTTAAAGCAAAATGTTGACAGAATCAGAGAGAAAAAAAATCCTTTATAGCTGTTCACTAGTTAACATTTTTCAGCTGTGTTTGCAACCCAAAATCTGCACAATTCTGGCTATGCATGAGAGGCTGATGGCAAAATAGGCTACAGACAGAAAAGCCTGAAAGTCCCTAAATCCTCCTCACGTTTCACAAGCAGCACTAACAGCAAAAAGATGTGTATCTGCAAAATTTCCCCAAATTTAAGGTATTTTATCTGTATGTTGGAAAAGAGATTAATTATTTTCAACCATTATACGCTTATTGCAATGGGATTAGGCAGCTATTGAAGTGTTACCACCTGCTGGGAATTTCAGAACTTCCCATATAATCTCTCCACTTTGACATTAAAGAGAGAACACCTCAGGTATGCATCACATTTGATCAAAATCTAATCATTGCTGACCAGCCAGAGTGGTCAGGGCCAAAAATATGCCACTTCTCGGAAGATACTGAGTTTAGCCAGGAAAGTGTCTATGCGATGTCTGCCACAGCAGGGGGCTGCAGCTGACATCCTCAAAGGCATCTTTCATTGTTATTTACACATCCGACAATTTTACATTGTTATCAAATATTGGCTTTATTAAAATTATGCATCTAAATTCACTAGGCTGAAACCGACAGCACCAGATCCTCTATGTGCAAGAAAAAAAACAATATTTAACTGGTAAAGCCTATTTTCATTAATATTTGGGGTCAGGTCTCACAAAATCCTGGGATTTCTCAGCTCCTTTTGATATTAACATAGCAATTCCAGAGCCAGCTGGACAGCAACATCTGTCCTTTGAAACCGAAGGGCTTACAATACACAGAGTATAGGGATGATATTTACCTTGAAAAATGTACAGCGAAAATAAGTTTATTAAGCATAAGGAGATTTGGGAAGGTGTTCGAGCAATAATAAATAAAGAATGAAAAGAATTAAATACATTAGATGAGACCTTATGCATAAGGGAGGGAATGCAGCCATCTATTCTTTCCTTCCACCTTCAGAGTTCTAAAAAAATATATCTATACTGTCCACTGTTCCTGAAATTCCCCTTTAGGTGGAGTTTATAATGAAGATCATAGCATGGAGAACATGGCACAGCTGATACAATCAGAAGTTTGTTAGAGAAGCAGGTCTGAAATGCCATGAAGTATCAGTATTAAAAAGAGAATTCGGAAGCTTTCTCCTACGCTTTACCCTGGGTTTGCCGCGTACTCACACGGTTTCGACTGGTCTAGCGACCGATATAAAGTAGAAATCACCACACATACTAAAAAACACTAAAATTATTCCTACCTATCACGGACTCGGGTGACGAACCCGGGCAGTCGCTCCCCGGGCAGTCGCTCCCCGGCCTGGAGAAGCCGGCACTCCGGGAGCGCTGGAGCACCGGGCGGGACGGCAGCTGCCTCCGGGGCAGAGACGACCACAGGGAATATCTGGGCAGCGGCAAGCCCGGGACCTGCCGGCACATGGGTGTTTTAAAACACCTCCAGGACCGCGCGTCACGGCGATCACGGCGCGGTCCCGCGGCACCGCTCGCTCCGACCGACGGCTCTCCCCGCCTGTGCCCGCCGCCTCCGCGCCGACAGCCGCCACCCGGCCGGCTCCGAGCCCGGGGCTCCTCACCGCCCCACCCCTCGGCACCCAGCGACCCGCCCGCGCCCGAGATCCCCGGGCTCGGCTCCCCCTCCGCTCGCCCCGCGCTCACCTCCACGCCGCAGGCGGAGCGGCCGGCGGGTCGGGGAATAGAGCGCGGTCCTTNCGGTCCTGGGGAGGGCCCTGGGGCAGACCCGCAGCTCCCCTCGCGGTGGGTGCGGTTTGTGCGACAGCCCTAGAGGAGCCGCTGAGGTCACTCGGTCTGTTCAGCCTGGAGAAGAGGAGGCTGAGGGGAGACCTCATCGCAGTCTACAGCTTCCTCACCATGGGGAAGCGGAGGGGCAGGCACTGAGCTCTTCTCTGTGGTGACCAGTGACAGGACCCCCGGGAATGGCCTGAGGTTGTGTCAGGGGAGGTTTAGGTTGGGTATCAGGAAAAAGTTCTTCGTCCAGAGGGTGTTTGGGCACTGGAACAGGCTCCCCAGCGATGTGGTCACAGCACCAGCCTGACAGAGTTCAAGAAGCGTTTGGACAACGCTCTAAGAAGGTGTGATTCTTGAAGTGTCCTGTGCAGGGCCAGGAGTTGGACTCAATGATCCTAGTGGGTCTCTTCCAACTCAACATACTCCGTGAAGATCATTCCCCTCCCGCTGGGCGTTGGTAAGGGCAACCTGCCCAGGCACGGGCTGGCACGTTGGAGCCAGGCTGGTCGATGACTCGTGAAGAGAGCGGCGGGCAGGCAGGAGGCTGCTCTCCAGAGTCAGCGAGTCAGCTTGCAGCAGTGGAGACGGAGCGTCAAACAGCGAAGAGCAGTACCAGCTCCTTAGTGTGCCCGTCTGAAGACGAAGGTCACATATATATGGGTATTTGTCATGCCCAGTGTTTATGGATAATGTTCAGGGACTGTTGTTACATGATGAAACTATCCTCTTGCAGAGACTTAAGAAAAACCCTTTCCATCCATTTTTATGCGACAGACTAATTTATCTCAAACTGTGGTTAAATTTATTTGCATGATATGAGGTCTGTGATTTAAATACAAACCAATGGATACTTACATGCCCACAAAGATAGGAAAGGATTTCAAGGAGCATTTACATCAGACAATGTTACATGTAATGAATTTTCCTGCTTTCCCTTATTCATTTATGATAAGTAATCCTAATAATAACGTGTCATAAAGGCCCAAGAGGAAGGGATTGTCAGCCTTCGGTGTTCAGAATTAAAAACAGACTAAAAGGTCCCTCCTAGTTAACTTGTATCATCTATATGATCGAGAAAATACAATTTCCACACAAGAAGGGTATCTCTGCCCCATGTGAAGATTGAGACCAAACAGCTGCTTAGGGTTGTTGCCCACCACTGTCCCTGGACTCTGATCAACCTGCTGCTAAACCCCTTTTCCGTATGCTAGCTGGGGTCTGTGGTGGTTAATGCTTCATAGGCACACCGCCATCTGGAGTACTGACAAAGCCTTTGCAAGAGCAAGATAAACCCTTGCTGAGGAACTCTGATTCTGTATTCTGGACAGCAAAAAGGGAACTATTTGTGTGTCAAAGATTTTCTGGGCTGTTTTTAAACATTTTATTTCGAGCAATCCAAATTCTAAATATTCTCCTTGTTTGTTTTAATAGAACTGTGTACAGTTGGGTTTTTTTAACTTGCCTGTCTTTTATTGTAGGTAAGATTTTGTTTGATATTTTGGAGGATACACACACATGTCTATCGGTCTACTAAGTGAAAGATGCTGCATTTTTTCACCAGACACTTGCAGCTACATGACCTGTTACATGTTTTGTGGTGAGATTGGGCAACCCTTCCTTTGAATGCTGAGAAGCTTCCTGTGTCCATGTCTAGTCCTGGTCTGTGTGAGTCTGGCAGCAAGAATTCAGCTTCAGGCAGTGCCACTGTAGAGGTGCTAAAGTGCAGAGGTGTGCAGTCCTGCCAGGACCATCTTTCCCATTGATCCTGTAAGGTACCAGCTGGCACAAGTGAATGCACTGTCGCACTGAGTCTGGTTTGAATGAAACAGGAAATAAATCACACATGGTAATAAAGAAAACAATACTGTAAGTAGATTCCAGATGATGGAGAAGCTTAGAGAAGAAAAAGAGTGAGGTGAATGGTTCCCTGCTCTGAAATGTCTGCTCAAGTCCAAGACTGAAACTCCAGTCTCACTTGCTGCCTGTATTTAACATCTGAAAAATCTTACATTAGTGAATCTATTGCCAGGCTTTTTTCCACGATGAGGACAATCTTTTGAAGATTTAATCATTAGGAAAAAAATCTCTTTCCTCTGTTGTAATGCAGAGAAAGCAAAGAAATCCATGCAGCAGGAAAGAGTCTGGAACCCATGGCAAGACTTGTATCACAGTATTTTGCACTTATTATAGTGCCTTTGATCCAATGGCCTTGCAGTATTTTATGAGTTATGAGTGATCTTTGATCTTTTGTTTCCTAATGCTGATGAAAAAGGCTTTGCCTTATTTTTTTTCTGCCACAGTAAACTGATTCCCTGAGATTATGCTCAAAATGTAACATCAGAAACAAAGCCAAGACAGCAGCTCAGGTCACTGCACTCCCCCTCAGTGCCTTCTTTCAGACTCATATCGCCTTTGTGTCAACACTTCCAAAAGAGGACAGTGTCCAAAAAATGGTGATTAGAAATCACAAGTCACCCCTATGATTATATGGCAGAAATTGTAAAGACCCCAGATAACAGGAGGATGAGCACAGGATAAATAGGCTACTTTATTAAATCTTTTGAAGCACAGTGGATTATGTTTGCACATAATACACCTGCTGTGATGCAAAGGACTAAGATCTGTCTTTGTTAACATGCCATCCAAATTTCATCAGGAACATATTTTTCATTAAAATACTTCAGCGGAGCTGGTCTCTGAGGCATCTGGCTAGCGGTGGATAAAATCCTTGCCATTAAAGTTTGTCTCCCTGGAGAGCGAGAAACTAATAACAGAAGGGGTGGGAGAACGAGGGAGCAGACGAGTACCCATTTAGCCACAACCATAACGTTGAGATCTAAATTAAGTTAGACACTGACGGATACAAAGAGAGAGTAACCTTTAATTGCTGATCTCTAGCACCAGCTGCCAGCGTGATCAGCAAGCGGGGAGTGCAGACGGAACCCACCTGCGCACAGATCCCAGGTAGCTGCTGGGCTGAGGCCGCCCGTGTGGCTGAGATGTTGAAGACAGTCATGGCAGGCAGGTCAGACAGGAAAAAGCTTCACGGCCTGTAAAAATGCGCTTATGTATTTTCCACCTGCTGGCAACTGTGCAGAAATCACTTCCATGTGTGGTGATGGGTGGTGCCAGAGGCTGTGGGCATCTGCCCCTGCTTAGCTAGGCCAGAGCAGCCACCTTGACTCCAACCAGGAGCTGAAACCGGTCTGCTTGATTTTACCCAAACCAAATTAAGGGTACTTATATGAAGGGCACAATCAGCAGATTGGCTATGTTGGTGGTTTGCAGTGGGCATAAGGTGGTATGTTGGTTTCTGGCTCTGTCCCCGCTGCCGGCACAGTTGGGCTGAGAAGAAAATGTCTTCTTGTTATGTTGGCATAAAAACAAGATCGTGTAGTAGCACATATTGTCTGCAGACCACCAGGTGTGAAAGCAGAATGGCTGGCTACTGAATTCTCTCTCTGCTCTGTGTAAGGGGGAGAGACGTGACATTGTATGTGATTTCTATCTGTGCAAAATATGCTAAAAGCCTTCTCTTGCTGATATTAAATTGACCTCAGGCTTCCTAAGGGGACCAGTAATAATAAGATTGCAAGCCAGAGAAATCTGTTTGCCGTCATCTTCACTGGCAAAGGAGAATTAATTGTGAAACCCCCACAGCAGTGCTGGCTGGGGTACAAGAGAGTCATCTGTTATGGATGATCAAGGTAAGGGCCAAAACGGTAATATAAATATTTGGTGGTTGAGGGAGAAAATTCAAAAAGCTGGAAAGAGTGAGAAACTGAAACGTGTCCTTTTGGAAATGATATCTCTGCACTATTCAAGAAAATTTCTCAAAAAAAAGAAGAAAGGTTGCACTGCAGTCTTGGTTGGAGAACTGACAAGAATATGAATAATTTAATGACCAAAGGCATTTAAATTAATAAAAATAAGTAGGAAAACAGTGCTGAAATTGTTCAAAATCAGAAGCATAAAGCTGGTAAAGAATGTAAAAGAAGATGAGATCTGCAGTCAGCAGTGCTGAGTGACAAAGATTTGTCAAATTTTAATATAAATTTGAAACAAAAGAATGGTTGCTATTCTACTGCTATGTGAAAAATTTGACTAATCAAGTGGAGTGCAAAAGAAACACTGATGTTCAAAAAATATTTCTGTTCTGTTTTGGGGTGAAAAACAGACAATGAAGCCATGTTCCAGATTGGTAATAAAATACTTCCTGTACCAATGCAAGCCTGAGAATGTAAAATAAGAGCAGCTCCAGTTAAAGAACTTCAAATCGGCAGCTCTGGATAAACTTTCATCCAACAGTTTTTAATATTATTTTCCCAATCAGTTGGTCTGGGGATGCTGTGGAGGTTTCAGACCACTGGATGAATTATTATGTGTGGGTTTTCATTGATTTGGTTGGTTTGTAAAGAAAGAGCAGCCCTGGCTGATACAGAGCTGTCAACCTTACCCAGATTCCAGAAACAGGGATGGAAAGGCTGATAATAAAAAGTGAAAGTAGCATCACCAATGCCACTTGACAGAAGTTGGTGGAAAATGTATTTTAGATAAATTTACAGGTTTGGTGAGTAAAGGGAACAATGTTATAATGTAATAATACTAAACATTTACATAGAATATTTGGATTGGTAAGCCCTGATATTTCCATGGAGGATGCTTGTGTAGCATTAGCACATTATGCTTTAAAAGGATTAAGTGTTGACTAATTGATCTCAGAATGTCCTTTTAATGTGTAATTTTCATGCAGGATGTATTAACCTAAAGATTTAAACAAGGATTAGGCTTTAGTTATTTAAAAATTTTTCAGAGACCTAAAAGAGGATGTAACATCATCACTGCTCAGGTTTTCAGATAACACACAGATTGGGAGAATGGTAAATTCTGAAGACAAATCACTATCAATGAACAATCTCTGAGTAAGCTGGGCTTTAGCCAACAATACCTTTTTTAATATAGCTCCCATCAAATGACACATCTAGGAACAAAGACTGTAGAACTTTGTAGGATGTGCAGTCCCTCCTGGGGAGTCATTACTTTAGAAAGATCTGGAGATCAGACGGAGTCGTTAGCTCATCTTGAGCTCCCACTGTCACATCCGTGAATTCGTGCTGCTGCCCACAGGTTTGGAGCAGAGAACGATGTCACTTTACTTCGACAAGTCTGAGCTGTGTGGATGGGGAGTGAACTGAGCACGAGCACAGGTTCAAGCACATGTTTGACAGCATGGGAATGCCCTCTGCGGGTATGGCGGGGGGGTATAAAAATTGGGGCAACAAATTACCTCTGCAATCAACACTTTTACTGTAGCTTTCCTTAGCCCAGTGCTGGTGTTCACAATTTACGGTGGCTATTAGGTAACTAAGGAAAGCCTTTGGAAGAGCAAAAAAAAGAATGACAAGGTGGGCAAAAAGATTCTGAATGATCAATGTTTAAGAAACTGTTATATTCCAGGAGACTGGGCATGACAGGAACTCATGCTTCATAAAGCACTTATTGAATATTCGGTCTAGCAGCTAGAAGACAAAGCTAAACACATTCTGATTGTGTACACCAAGACCATTTTTCCAGCAGGTAATAGTCACTGGAATAATCTGCCAAGGGCTGCAGTGGGATTTCCTAGAAGATGCAATCTCTTGTTGTTCCTAAAGAGGCATTCTACCTCAAACACAAATTAAATAAGGGAAGTCCTACAGTTTCTGTTACCTGAGAGGTCAAGAAAGATGGTCATATTAGTCTCTTCTGGCCTTGTAAACTATAAATAGATTAGAGTCCTGTTGGAAAAAAGGAATTATCCTAATCTTGGACTTCCCCAAAATTCACTGTGGAAAAACCAGTAAGAATGCAGAAAGATCAGAAATAGTCACTTTGCAAGTTGTGCCTAGTTTGATATTTCTGCTGGAAAGACCAAAACATTTTGACTTTCACTCCAGAATGTGTTTTAAGATCTTCCTTCTCCCTGCCAGAGCTCAGCCACACCCAATACACCCATTTCCAGAGCTGCTAAATAGTCAACATTTGATAGTCACAACAAAGGCTGGGTTTGAAGCCGGTGGGAGTTTTGCCATTCTCATCTAATTAGTGGATCAAACCAGAGTATCTTTGCAATTTAAGGACACACCTCAAATTCTCTGTCCAATGCTAAGTGAAACTCGGGAGAATTATGCCACACACACACACACACACACACACACACACACACACACACGACTGCTGAGCCTGGCTGAAACAACAGACATTTCTCATATACTGTGTCCAATACTGTTATATTTAGGCAACATTTAGAAAGAATTCTACCTACATGAAGTGAGTCACTAAACAGCCATAGTAAAAATGCCATACCAGCAACAGACACAAATGTATTCTGTGCAACTGTGCTGGCTTTTTTTGTTCTTTGCAAAAAGAGAATGCTTCACCCAGAACGTATCCTCCTAATTTTTTTTTTTTTTTT